>BGPR01014499.1:0-15094 GCA_013235015.1 Araneus ventricosus
TAATATTTGAACGGCCCCTTTAATTCTTTATTTATAATTTTTTTTTTCGAAATGTAACGGCATATTGAGTTTCAGGGGCATTAAAGTTTTTTTTTACCCGATTGAAACGAAGATTGGACAATTAGGGTTAAAAGACCACATATCAAATTTCATTTATCTAAGTCGTTGCGTTTAAGAATTATAGTGTTCACAAGCATGCGATTACAGAAACCGACAGTCAGTCAACGCGTCGAGGGATTTCGTCCAAAATTTAATACGGACCTACATTCCTAATTTTTGAAACTGTGTACCCAATTTTATCTATCTAGCTATTTAAGTTTTTGAGTTATCGTGTTCATATTAACCCTAACAGACAAATTTCCTTTTACGGACTTTATCCAAAAATTGATTGAAATATACTAATTTTTTATAAAGTCCATACACCAGATTTCGTCTTTCTAGCTCTAACCGTTTTTGAGTTATTGTGTTCACAAACATAATTCCAAAATTGTGTTTTTCGGACTCGGGGAGGTCTAAAAACTGGACATTCGTCAAAATCTCGTGTTGAAATTTACGATCGACGATTATAATACTTTCTCTTTGTATACTTCGTTTACTAGAATGTAAAAACGATCAAACTTTTTTTCTATCAATTTTACGAAATGCGCTAGCTACGAAGTAAAATATTATTGAATTTTTTTTCTATAGACAATTTTTTGCAAACTTCGCAAAATCAAAGAATAAGGAGAAAAATTTAACAACTATTCGAAATTAATCAGGTGCCAATCAATTTATAAATGTCTAGGACGTTATCGATGTGAGATTCAAAAACATTTTTGGGCCTTTTCATACCAAATATAAAGGAAATTTAACTAACATAAAACTGACACTTTACTGTTTTTCTTAAAAAATAAAATTGTAGATCTAATTCAAATATATCATACAGCTTGGAAAATAAATAAGAGTCTCATTATTATCCATTAAAGTTCAGAATGAAAATAAAAACCTGTATATAAATCAGAATTTTATTTAAAAAAATTATACTTTACAAATTACAGCACACACACAAGATATTGTGATAAAACACATTGTCTAGCATGTGACGGTGGAGTTTGGAAATAATTCAATGCCTGAGACTACTATTATTATTCGAAGAACTGTCTTCAAACTCGTTAATAACGTGTCGGGATGCATCATAGGTTTGTAACACATATTAGTTTATTCTTGTCTCATAGCGTTTATTAAAATTCAGCTCGCAATTGGCGTAAGAGTTACCAAAAGCAATGCAATTCAGGCATTTAGATTTGATCACTTATTGAAGAATGCATATCTGCAAAACTATAACGCTCAAGGAACTAATGCATAAATACAGTATCATTGAAGTAAGCATTGATATTTTCTTAGAAAAGGTTTTGTGTTCTTACATTTTAAGAAAGTATTAAACATTTTCACTGACTATTGAAATAAACTTAAACTGCAGATGATATCAGACTCTTAATAAGATAACTAAAAGTCTGATAAGATCACTCAAACATTAAATTTAGTTGATATTATTCTTTACGTTTTCATGTAAACCAAAATTTTCTCTAACAAAAATACAATATTTTAAAACATAAAAAATAAAATTTACATCCCTTTTCTTTAACATTTGTTTCAATGTTTTCTCAAAGTGAGCAAAAAATAAATTGAATAATAATTATTTGAAAAAATAATTGTTATTTTTCGGAATTTATTTCATTTTGATAAATTTAAAAGAAATTCTAAGCAGTGTAATATAGAAAACTAATCTAGAAAAAAAACTGTTATAGTTTTAAAAAATCACACCTAAACCTTAAAATTATTTTTAAAAAAATTCAATGCTATATAACGAAATAAACAACCCCCTCTTTTCTTATCACCCCCGGCTTCTCAAATTTTTCTATGCTTGAATGGGGTATTGAAAGAGATGGGACCACAAAATCTATTTTACTTAACAATTCGATTAAAACATTGATGCATTGAAATAAAATCTTATATGACATAAGTGTATTACAGTGAAAACATTTGAAACATAATACAATTTCAATCCAGGCTGACAAATATTAAACCGAACTTATACAGAATCCAAATTCGGACACACACAACTAGAAAAATAATCCAAAACTGACCGTCTTTCTGAAAGAAGACCTCAATGCAGATAGCGTTAAAATGCACCAAACCACAGGGGTTGTGGGGTCTTGGATCCTGTGGTATCTCTAATTTGCAGTAAGTACATTCTTATCAGCACTCATTGTGTCGACCGCTACCCTCCCCAGCTAATCAATCAAGATGTCAAACCAAGGAAGGGGGAAGAAATTCGGAAAAATACGTTACTCACACTTGAGAGACAGTTCACAATGGACGTAAATATCCGCGCTGACCGATTTCGGCATGTCTCCGACCGCACTTTGAAATTCGTGTTTCCCGCTTATGGGCTAGTCCAAGTTCGACGTAGAAATACGTGTGAAACACTCAGAGGGTTAATAAGCTAAATTAATTAATTTAAATATAAAAATGTTGCAATACTAAGAACACACATCTGAAGGATAGTAATATAGGAAATATTGGTAATATGTAAAAAAAATCTAATTCCCACTAACAAGTTTTATGTAATGAGTTTCCTATATCACTAGAGTTTTCAAATTCTTTGTACTTTATCTACACATTATTAGATTTCAAGTTATCATATTTTTTTTCAGTTGAATTCCTGCATACTATGAATGTTAAATATATTAATAAATCACACATTTCTTCAATAATGTGTTTTAAAACAAATTGTATTAAATGTAACACCCCTCCTTGTTTTAGAACTTAGTTGAAATGTGGTAGGTTAATTGAATGCTATTAATTCATAAATTACATTTCTTTACTACAGCTTAGTTACAATTTTTTCATCTTTTCTTCTAAAGGTAGCTTATTGGGATGGACTCTACCTCTACAAGGGAAGCCCGATACTCTCCTTATGACAGACCTTCGTGACCAGTAAAGAGTGGAAGTTTCAAATCTTGAAAGAAATTCAGCGCCAACTCTCGAAGGAAGTATATACCGAAATATTCAATCGGAAAACATTTCGATCCTAAAAAATAATAGAAATCAGGATTTCGGAAATTTCTAGTTTTCATTTTAAATTTAATTATGTGTAATGTAAAAAAAATTACTTACAGCTCCCACTCACAAGATTTTTAAAGAGTGTCTTGTGTCACAAGAGTTTTCAAATTTCATTACAATATCAATATATAGAGCTCCAATTTGCCATTGTTGGCATCCTGGAAAATGTGAGGAGGCTTAATCATAAACTTTGGCCTAGGGCATGAAAAAGTACAAGTTTGGCACTGATTATAAAAGTTTCATGTTACAACTGGCTCCAGCAACCCCTACTTGTTTTCTTAGTTGAAATATAATATGCCAATACTGACAAAATGAATTTTTTAAATTTATAATTACAGCTTAATAATTATATTTTGGGGCATCCATTAATGACGTGAGGTTTCAGGGGGAGGCGTTTCGGAAATATCTCACTAGGAGGCGGGGGGTGGAATATCTCGAGTGAGATCCTTTGTTGAAATTATCATTTCCAAGCAAAATATTTTTACGATAGAAAAAGAATTTTTTGTTTTATTTAAAGTTTTGGCAGTTGAATTTGATTTCATAATTGCAGCTGTTTCAAGGTGTTATTCGTTTTATCTAAGATGAATGTATGATTTTCTTTAAAGCCAACTTGTAATGCTGTCCATACATCTGTTTATAAATGTTTCTAGAAAATTTTTTTTGTCTTGAAATCTTAAAAATGGCCCCAAAAAATAGTGTTTTGCATTCTTTGTGTATTTTTTCTTAGTAAAACATTTTATGAATTGACTAATTTTATTATGCAGCTAATAGCAATGAAAAATTACTAAAATTGTTTTTTCGTAAAATTAACAATTAACAGTAATTAATTTAAGTTTTCACTTTTATTTATTATTGTTTTATGCTAATTTGCAATTATTCAATTGTGATGTTATATCCGAGGCAAAATGCATGCTCATGTTTATGGACGCCTCCTTAAAATTGTGTTATTTTTCTGCTCCAGGCAACCCATCTTTATTTTATCCACCTGCGAATGGACTCTACCTTCACGACAATGGTAATCTAACGAAGTGGAAACATGAGCAGGTACGCATTTATTTATACAGTGTTTAAAATATTTAGAAAAGTTTATTATCTGAACAGTTTGAGACATTGACATTTTTTCAGAAAAAAAATATAAATAATTGTAATTAATTTCTTTCGTTTGCAAATTCCTTATTTTTCTTACAATCCATTTATTTTTTATTGTATTACTAACCCCTAGTCGAGTAACACGTCAAAATATGACTGAAAAATATTAAGTTTTACATTATCATGGCTCCAATAACAGGAGCTTCTCTTTCTAGGCTCTAAACATTTTGATGTTGGAGCTTAGTACCGCCCAACGTGATGGCTCATCTACAAGATACCCAAAATCATATGCAAAAAATTCCTAAGTCTATTTGTTCCAGTTGCTCATACTAAGCATCACACACTGACAAAGGTTTTTTATTATGTAAAATTTACAATTCAATGGTACCAATTATCAATTCATGGAAATGTATTTTTTTCATTTAGGCTTATGTTTTGTAAATTTTGGAATAATTTATTATAATGTAATAAGTTTTCCTTCTCACAATTGTCCCTTTGGGTTTTAATGTAATCAAACACTTCCACTATACACATTTTATGATAAAAGTGTTCCTTTTTCTGTAGGAACAAGGACAGAAACTGTTTTATCCCCGTGATTAATAGTATGCATGAAATATATTCAGTCAAATACCCAAATGATCTTTTTATTTAAATATGTTTTTCTTTCTTATTTTTTGCACCGGGAATTTTCATAAAAAAAGATCAGTGGCTGAAGATAGTTTCAAGCAAGAACATGACTGTGCCCCGATTGACTCGTAATCTTGCCGTGTTCTTATGGGGTTCAGAAACCCTAAAGGAAAGGAGTGTAACGGGCGCCGACTGCAGACGCTTCAAAAAGAATGGCATTGAGGCAAAAAGAGCGCTGACGCTTATCAAAGTTGATGCTGTACAAAGTGAGTTTAGTTTGAAATTGGCATATTTTAAATACATTTGGAAAGACTTGAAATCACCCCAATGTCAGCACAATATGCGATTTAGCTTCCATAAGAACATTGAACTTATTTTCATCTTCTTACACTAATAAAAAAATTAATTTTATAATATTGAATATCACATAACTTGAAAATCCGAAACATTATGATGTTTTTCATTAAGAAAAGTATCGTAAAAATATACTACAACGCAGAATTAGGTAAAAACGGTTTCGGAAATGCGTAATGCTAACAGAGATATTTAAATATAAAATTCAATATTTAAACAATGAAAGTAATTAAATTGTATATTTAATTGGAAAATAAAAGATATTTTATTATATTGTCTCCTTACCATTACATTTCTAAATCTTATGTTATGAGCTTTCGGAATTTTTCGAATTTATGCATTTTATTGAAGATTTTATTTTAAGCATAGCTTGAAGAATCGGGGAGCCTTCTTTATCAAAAATAAAATGTTTACTGGACGTCTTCCACGGCGCAAACATTTAAAACAAACACAAACACTTACATCTCACTGAATGAAATCGAATTCCATGTTAAATATAATATTTATTTTTTCCGTTGCTAGGCAACGTTAACAAAATACAATAGCGTTGCCATCTTATTATGACATTTAAAAGAATTGTTGCCAAACGATTTTTTAATTTATTTCTTTTACAGCTAAACGATATTTTAAAATTATTTTCCTTTATGGTCAAACAATTTTTTATGTAATTAATTTCTTTTCTTTAAAATATTTTAATAATTCTCTTTGAATTAAAAATTCTACAAACATATATTTTTCATTCGTTGCAAATATCACATCCAGAATCAATTTCATGCACCCTATACTATGAGGAAAAATTGAATATCGACATTTTAATAATACGAAACATCTCAGTTTCCTTAAAATAAAGATTAATGTGACTTCAGGACGTATATAACATAATTCAGTTACCTTTGTCAGTCGCCGTAGCAATCGTATTGAAATTTTACCAATTCAAGT
This sequence comes from Araneus ventricosus, assembly GCA_013235015.1. NCBI lineage: Eukaryota > Metazoa > Arthropoda > Arachnida > Araneae > Araneidae > Araneus > Araneus ventricosus. Next base: position 6,115 of record BGPR01014499.1, read on the forward strand.
TAGAATTCAGCAGGACCGTCGATCAACTATTCATCTTCATCATTTTTTTTATTTCATTCAACTATTTTTCTTCCTTCAATAATATTTTAACAACTATAATTTTGTTGCCAATCTGAGTAAAATAAATTTCAAATAAAGAAAAATAATACAATAAAAACTATGTATAACGATACTGTTTGTAGCAATAAATCTACGATTAGCGACATTTTCTCGGCGCGAAATCTGGTACCAAATTTTATCAAACTCGCAAAGGAAGTCAATCGCCCTATTTGTTACATGAATTTGGAGACTTTGCCCCACCCTACCCTGAGGCATTTGGTAAGAGCTTATTCACTCCTCCTAATTCAAGTTGGCTAATGAGTAACCAGTCTACAAATTTCACTGTTTGAATATATATATATATATATATTATAAATCTAATTATAACTTATTATATATGATCATACAGAAACAAAGTAGACAACACATATCAAGAAGCAAATCTTAAACTAAAAATTCTTTATTTGAACAATACAACCAAATTTTAAAAAAATCTAAAAAATTGAAAATTCTATAGATACCATGAACAAAAAATTAAGTATAAGCATTTATATGTCAACCAATAAAAAACTCTGTTGTTATTAAAAGTATTAAAAAGGGCAATCCAAGTATATGGAGTTTTCAACAATTAATATAGCAGCTCGGCAGTGGACAAGCTTTGTATATATATATATATATATATATATATATATATATATATATATATATCAAAACAAACTTATAAACACAAGACAAAAACTCAAAAACAGTCAAGAAAAAATGGCAAAAATAGACAAAAACCAAAATAAAATTGAAAAATATCATAGCGAGCCGCTCGTCAGGAAGAGAAGCTCGCTCATGATATTAATTTCTGCTTTTTTCTGTTAACGACAAAAGAAATCCGTTAAAAATTGCCGCCATCCCCTCCTAAAGCACAAGACAAATAAAAATGGAAGAATTCTTGAATAAAAAATAAATACATTGAAGAAGATTTAAAAAGAATCAAATACAAAAAATCCGAATACAAAAGACCTAGAATAAAATAAAAAACAGCCGAAACATAAAAAATAATAAAGTAGAAGCGAAATATGCTTACCATGGCCAGGAAAAAGCTACCGCGACCACGAGGAGAATGAACGCCAAACCAGTTATTGCTGTTGCCAAACAGAGGAAAAAGAAAGATAAGGAGAAAGAGGCTTTGTCAGTAGCTCCGTAATCACTGCTTGAGATATAGTCGCACAAAGTTATCGGGAATACCATTATTTAAAAGTTGATCATACAAAAGCTTTAATTGTCTAGATTTTGAAATGTCGTTCGAACAAATAGATCTAATGCGAGAAAATTGAGAGAGAATAGTGTTTCTATAAATCTTAATAGAAATATTAGAAGACCGATATGAAAGTCGGTTGACACAAAAATTTAAATCCATTATTTTGTCAAAAATATCGATACAAAAGTTATTATCAACAAGTTTAATATCCAGATCTAAAAAATCCGCTTCAAACTGATTACAGTTTGTTTGTTTAAGAAGCAAGGCTGAAAGATAAATATTTTGCCACGTAATATTAAATGATCCATGATTAAAAACAATAAGATCATCTACGAATCTGAAAGCCTGAGGATGAAGAAGTAAATAATTCTTCTCAAAATAATGAAGGAAGAAGTTAGCTGTAATAGAAGAAAATGAAGATCCTTGAGGAATGCCATGTGATTGGAGAAAAATACTTTCCCCATTGTAAATAAAATTATTAAATATGCAAAAATTACATAATTTATCCCAATACTCAAAAGAAATATTGAGAATATTTTTGTAATCAAAAAAGTAAGAGTTAAGCACCTCTCGAAGAGTGGCTAGAGGAATGCTTGTAAAAAGATCTTTGAAGTCAAAAGTCTCAATAGAAGAAATACTGTTCTTATTATTGTGAATGAAATCAATAACCGGTTTATTATTGTTAATAATCCAAGTGAAACCTTCTGAACAAATGACATTCAGTAATTTTTTTAACAGATTGAAGAAAATGTAACCAGGTTGCTTTATGTATGAAGAAGTTCCACATGTGATAAAACGATAAGAAATAGGATTTTTATGAAATTTTGGATTAATAGTAATATAAGGAAAGCAAAAATTAAATTTCTTAATTTTGAAGAATTTATAGAAAGCAAGAATTTTTTTTTACATTGTTCTCATATTAAAGTTGGACTTTTTGTATGTTGCTGAATTTTGAAGTTCCTTATCCAGAAGATTATAGTAATGCTGTTTGCAAATAAAAGCATAGTTATTGGAAGCTTTGTCGATAGGAGTGATGATGAATTTACTTTTTAAGTCTTTAATAGCAATTTTAATATTAGAAAAGCTAAAAGAATCAAAACATTCGAAATTATTATAATGGAAGTAGAAAGACTTTTTCAAAAGGTAATAAAGATTCCATTTCCACTCAATGAAAAATTCAATGGGGATAGAAAAAGCATTAGAAGTTTTTAAACAGAAATCATCAATATTACTCAGTAATTTATGCAGTATGGAAGGAAAAGAAACACGAAAAATCGGTCTGAATTTTGGACCTTTTAACATGATACTTTTAAGATCTGTATTCTCTACAATGTCTAGATTACCAGTAACAATATGGCCAGAATCTTTGTCAATAAATTGAGAATAGGAGTCTTTATCACAAAAACAATTAGCTGTTTTTTAAGATTTACAATGTCAGAAGAGGCATTATTGTAATTGAAAATTTTTCTGCCAAAAGGAACAATATATTTAAAAGTTTTTTTGTAAACTAATGTTTTTAATGGGAAAAAATTGCTGTGCATAATTGAAAATAGAAGAGAAAGGAATCTTGTCAAAAGTAGGATGCTGGAAATTAAAAATGAAATGCAGCTTTTTAGTAGGATCTTTAGTAGGAATTTTTGACAGTCTCTGTTTCAAAAGATCTAAAATGAGAGTTTTGAAATGTAAGTTATTGGACTTAAATGAACCAAAGTTTGAAAATAAATCAAGAAGCGAGCTAGATCTTAAAGAGAAAACAGAATTCTTGACAGGAGCCCACAGATAAGAGTTTGCAAAAGAAAGTTCTAATGCCCAAGTCCACTAAAAATGTCAGAAACTGGATTTTAGAAGGCCTTTTTTAATCCTTTTTTTCTCTGCAATCTCTAGAAGGATGTGTGTTGCGAAAAAGCTTTAAATGTACAGGAATTGTCAGGGAGAAATCTGCGCTTTATATATACACACACAATAATAACACACACACAATAATAATAACACAATAATAATAATATCATCATCAATATTATATATATATATATATACATATATATATATATATATATATAGCAGAGTTATATATATATATATATATATATATATATATATATATATATATATATATATATTATATATATTATATATATATATATATATATATATATATATATAAACTGATCTAAAAAAATGAGAGATGCAGCCAACCTGGAATCTCCTCAGTTTTAGGTTCGTAAAATTTAATATTTGGTATTTCATTGAATTCTTGGTTTATCGTAAATGTTCGGGGTAAAGGACAGTGCTTTAGCTTTATGCCAGCACTGTTCGCAGAAACATTATGATTTCACTACTTTTAGCGGTTCGTATGGATTTTACTTACCCTGATGAGCATCTATACGCTTAGCATTAACTGTGCCCTCCATTTTATTTCAACATTTATAGATTTTCATGACATTGATATATTTTTCCATAAATCTTCTTGAATTGCAGTATTATTGGCATTCGTTGCGTTTGAAAGTTATATATTTCTAAATTATTTTATCTTCCCCTTTTATATATATTTTCTCCCTTTTGTTTATTTTCTCTATAAGAACTCTGGGCCTTTTCTTACCGCAGATTTTTTTCTTGACATTTTGTTTTATGAAATGTTATGTTGTATATGTTAAAGTATAATATATATATATATATATATATATGAGTTATATATATATATATATATATACATATATATATATATATATACATATATATATACATATATATACACATATATATATATATAACAATAAAAGAACAACTCACAGCAGAATATATATATATATCAATACTCATGAAAGTCAAAAAAAATAATTAAAATAAAAAAGGAGAGACTATAGCAAATCGGTAAAAGCGTATAGATGCCTAAATTAGGGTGGGTAAATCGAGAAGGAAAACCAAGTTAAAAAAATAGTGAACATAATGTTTTCTGCGAACAGTAAGCAGATATAGTTAAAAAACACTGTCCTTACCCCTGAACATTATGATAAACCAAGAATTTGAATGAAATACAACAAAAGAAATGAAATTACTAACCTAAAACTGAGAGATGCTACCAATGGAGACGCGAAGGGAATAACAACTGAACGCGTCATGTAATGACCGGACGTTTACGAAGATATCAAGTTACTCTGACGTTGGGGAGTTCTGATGAAGATTAAAACCTCCGATGATGGGAAAAAAAGGATGAAAGCGAACTACATTGAGGAAACAATGAAGATTAAAGAAATGACGAAAAAGGAAAGGAGTGTATTTAAAAAATTAATGAAATATAAAAATATAAGGTGTATATAAAAAATTAAGGGATGATGATAAAAGGAAAGGAGTGATGAACCCTTAAAGGAGTGTATTAACACCTTAATTTTAAATACACTCCTTTCCTCTTTTGACGCGTTCAGTTATTCCTTTGTCGCGTCTCCTATTACTAGCATCTCAGTTTTAGGTTAGTAATTTCATTTCTTTATTTTATTTCATTCAAATTCTTGGTTTATCATAATAAATTCGGGGTAAAGGACAGTGTTTTTTTAGCTATATGCCAACACTGTTCGCAGAAAACATTTATGATTTCACTAATTTTTTTTTTAACGGTTCGTATAGATTTTGCTCTACCCTGATGAGCATCTATACGCTTCTTACCGATTTACTACAGTCTCCTTTTATTTTAATTATTTTTTGACTTTCATGATATTGATATATCTCCACAAATCTTCTTGAATTGCAGCATTTTGCGCATTCGTTGCGTTAGTGTTATATTTCTTTTCTATTTTATTTTATCTTCCCTTTTATATACATATTCCACTTCGGCTTTTTTCTTACTGCAGATTGTTTTCTTGACATTTTGTTTTGAATGTTTATTTTGGTATATGCTGCTTTTACATTTGCTATGTTTGTTTCTGTATTTGTTATATATATATATATATATATATAGTTATATATATATATATATATATATACAGGTTATATATATATATATATATATATATATATATATATATATATATGTTACATTTATGAATATATATGTACATACACTATATGCCCAAAAGTAACTAATTCTTGCAGATTTTCTGCTACTTTTTAGAATTTCTCCAGAATGGTTTAACTGGATCTGCCTTTAAACTGGATATGTACAGAATAGACAATAACTCCTACATTTTACATTGGAAGACGGTCCAGGGCAATTAGGGGACCGTCTACAAACTGATGAAGACAAAACGTGTTTGGCCCAATTCTGCTTCACAAAAATACTGATAACAAGATGAAAACTTTCAGAAATAGTAATGTATAATGTGCATACATTTACAGGAATTTACGTAAACTTAGAACAACAAATATTTGGGAAGATATAAAGGTTTTCTTAAAAAAATCTCAAATTTTTCCACCTGTTTTTTGCTTATAACATGCAGAGTTTTCTGGTATATTATACGAAAACTTACAGAAAAGATGACAATATGTTAGAAAAGCATTTTGTAAAATTTGGAAAGAATGCTTGAATACAGGGAATTATTAGCATGTTTATAAATAATGTTTTGATTGCGCATGCGCGAAACATAGGTAATTCTTTTCTTTCACAACTTTTAAAGCCAGATATATATGCAACTTATATAAAAAATATTCAGTTCAATATCATTAGTATTCAGAAAGATAATTTGGCATTATAACGAACGGAATTTTAGCCCTGTCGAAGAGAGAAGCTAAAGATGAGGGTTCTATGCAATAAATTGATATTTTTAAACTTATATCTTTAAATAGTTATATTGAATTGTGTATAGTGGTTAGAATTTACAATGTTCCATGAACACATCTAATATTCGTAACGAATGTGAGTATATATGTAGAATTATTAAAATATTTTAGAAAGAAATTACCTTAGATAAAATCGTCTCTGCCATAAAAGAAATGATATTTAAAAATATCGTTTGGCCGTAAAATTGTACTATGTAACTTGTTAATAATCATGTAAATAATATAATTAAAGTAATAAAATTTTGTTATTTATGTAATGCCTAATTAGCTGGAATTTGCTATGCGCGTAATTGATAAGTCTTCATGTGTATTCAGCAAATTCTAACCACTATACAATTCAATTGGTAACTATTTAAAGATATAAGTTTAAAATATCAATTTGTGCAGAACCCCATCTTTAGTTTTCTTCGACAGGAGCTAAAATTCCGCTTGTTGTAATGCCGATATCTTTCTGAATAGTAAATGATATTACTGAATATTTTATAAGTTGCCCTATATATCTGGCTTTAAAGTTAGAAAGAAAAATTACATTATGTTTCTGCTATGCATGCGCAGTAAAACATTATTTACTATACATGCTCATACCCTGTAATATTCTTAAACATTCTTTCCAAATTTTTACAAATGCTTCTCTAAGATATTGTTATCTTTCTGTAAGTTTCCCTGTATAATATAACAGAAAACTCTGCATGTTATATAAAAAAACAGGTGGGAAAATTTGAGATTTTAAGAAAACCCTTTATATCTTCCCAAATATTTATACCTGAGTTTACGAAAATTCCTTGTAAATATTATACATTTATACATTACCATTTCTGAAAGTTTCATCTTGTTATCAGTATTTTGTAAAGCGGGGTGGGCCAAAAACGGTTTTGTCTTCATCAGTTTGTAGACGGTCCCCTAATTGCCCTGAGGACCGAATCTTCAATGTAAAATGTGAGTTATTGTCTATTCTGTACATTTCCAAAGTTTAAAGGCAGTCAGTTAAACCATTCCGGAGAAATTCTAAAAAATGTGAAAATCTGCAAGTGTCCGGATACTTTTGGGCATATAGTGTACATATACATATACGTTAGGGTGGATCGAATTTTTTTTTTCAGAATTTCAAAACCTACCTATGCGGAAAAGGATGTTCTGGGGTATGGAGATTAAGAGAAAAATAATATAAAAAATTAAATTCTAAATTTAATACTACCGAAAGGGGGTTGAATTTTCAAAAAAAGTTGGAAAAATACTTAATTTTGATTATTGATTATACGATTTTAGATTCGAAATAATTTTTTGTCTTCAATATAAATAACCAAAAGTGATGATTAGTGAGTAGGGAGTTCTAAGTAGTGAGTAGTTAAATGTACATTGCAACATTTTGTGACTCAGTTCCCCCTCCCCACAGTCTGGTTAAACAACTAGAGCAGTAGGCAATCCCATCTTTTTCCTGTCTTCTGCTTTATCCTCCCACCCCATCATATGTCGGAAGTGGTACTTCATGGAATCTTCCCCACAATCACACCTGTAGTGACGAATGTTTTAGCTGCACTTAGAACATTGAACCGATTTGGTATTTCCGACCGAGCAGGCTCTGCCATCGTGTCAGCTGCGCTCTCAAGATGTGGGCATTATCTCAGGAAGCAATGTTTGATTTGTTGGCCATCCAGAAGATGTCCTGATATTAATGCTAGCTGACGACAGAAATCACATAAGGGAATTCGCCCTTCGAAGAAAGTCATTGCCTACTGCTCTAGTTGTTTAACCGGACTGATTTGACGGTGTGGGGAGAGGAAGCTGAGTCACAAAATTTTGCAATGTACATTTTACTACTCACTACTTAGTATTCACTACTCATTAATCATCACTTTTGGTTATTTATATTGCAGAAAAAACAATTATTTTGAATCTAAAATCGTATAATCAATAATCAAAATTCAGTATTTTTCCATTTTTTTCGAAAATTCAACTCCCTTGCGGCGGTATTAAATTTTGAATTTAATTTTTTTATTATTTCTCTCTCAATCTCCATACCACAGAACATCTTTTCCGCATAGCTAGGTTTTGATTAATAATAATTTTTTTCTCTATAGAAGACCGATCTACCCTAATATACATATCAAAACCAACAAGAAACAAAATTCAAAAACACACAAGGAACAAAGGACAGAAAAGGCGATAAAAATTTAATAAAATGAAAAATATCATGGCAAGCAGCTCGCCAGGAAGCGCAGCCCGCCTATGATATTAATAAGTGTTTTTTCTGCCAACGACATACGGAAAAATGTAAAAATTTTGTCGCTATCCGTTCAAAAAGCACAAGGCAATTAAAAATGGAATAATCTGGATAAAATACAACAAATACAATGAAGATGATTTAAAAAATCGAAAGCGAAAAATTCGAATACATAAGACCGAGAATAAAAATAATACAAAAAATATTCACAAAACAATAAAAGAGAAAGAAGGAAAATTCTTACCACCGCCAAGAATAAGCACACGTCATTACATTTTGTAAGTAGCACGGGTAAATGTCAACAGACCAGTTATTGATGTTGCTAAGCAGAGGAAGAAAAGGAGAAAAGGCCTTGCCGATAGCCCCTAACTCACTGCTCGAGATATCGTATCACAAAGATTTCGGGAATACAATATATATATATATATATATATATATATATATATCAATATCATGAAAGTCAAAGAAGAGTCATTTTTGCGCATTCGTTGCGTTTGTGTCATATTTTTCTATTTTATTTTATCATCCCCTTTTATATATATATTCCACTTTCGGCTTTTTCTTACCGCAGATTGTTTTCTTGACATTTTGTTTTTTGAATGTTTATTTTGTATACGTTGCTTTTACATTTCTGCTATGTTTGTTTCGTATTTGTTATATATATATATATATATATATATATATATATATATATATATATA
>BGPR01014499.1:21754-39074 GCA_013235015.1 Araneus ventricosus
TAATGTTAACTCCATTTATAGCTGATATCCAGAAGAACTTAAATTAAATAAAACTAATAATGAATCAAACAACTGTAATTTTTTTGATCTGGAAATTGAAATTTTGAATTCAGACATTTCTGTTGGAATCTACGACAAGAGGAAAGAATTTAATTTCAAGGCTATTTCACTTTGTAATTTTCAGACTAGTCTTCAATTTAAAGTTATAAAAAACTATTTTTTCTCAAATTAATAGGATTAAACACATTTGTAATAACCACTCTACTTTTGTTTAAGCCTTAGATAATTTAAATAACTTAAAAGACAACGGATAACCATATATTTTCCTAAAAGTTAATTACTTAATCAAAAATAGTTTTTCTTCTCCTGCGAAATAGTTCGAATTTTTCTTTATAGATGGAGCTAGGGGATAGCTTCTAGATTGTCGATCGCTTTGTTCATTATCCATTTCCGCTTGGCTTGATTTTGAAAGAGGGTGAATATTTTCATTTTTCTTTCTATTGATTTTGAATTAGGGAATTTGCTGGAAAAAATTTTCTTTATTTGGAGGCCGGACAGGTTCAGACCTCAGAAAGGATTAAATTTTGACTTTTCTCATTCCTTTCTATAGAAAATCTGTCCATTTAGAACTACTAATGGTGGTCTCCTATGAGTGCGCCATTCTAGTTCTTTTCAATTTTGAGTAATTTCTAATTTTTGTTAAGTGTTTAAATTTTTAGAGAATCTTTGCTATTTTATACTATAGTTTTTGTTGTGTTATCTTAATTTTTTTTTGTTGAAGCAATTACTTTCTACTGCTGCGTTTGCGCGCGGAAACGTATATTGTTTTCATTATTATTATTCTTTACTTTTCTGTTTTCTTTATTTATTTTTAATTCAAATTTATATTTTTCTATTATTATTAGAAACGAGAAAATATATAACTTATAACATACCAATTCAATAGTTATAATTATTGTTACTACTTGAGCATTATCCTAAAGGCAATTCCGTATTTAAAGTGAAGATATTATTTCTAAATTAAGCTTATAATACTATAATAAAACACTATATAAATATTAACTATAAATTAAATTTAACCTTTTATAATAATATATATATTTTTGGAAATGTACATATATATAAATAAATGAATATATGATGCAATCTTATTCTTAATATAGTGTCGCCATTTACCTATGAAGTGATTTACTAAAATCTTTGTTAATTACATTATAAATAATCACATCAAAATTAAATCTAAAAGACTTTTAATTTAATGGTTTTAAATATTTCTTATTAACATAAGCATACATGAAATTCATAGGATACTCATATCTCATAGCATTTTCAAGAAATTTATCAATATGAGACTGCTGTTTTAATCTTTCTGTGACTAAAACAGTGCTTCTATAAATATACAATAAGACAATATTTCTATAAATTTGACGACTAATGTTGCTATTCCAAAAAGGTAACTTGTTTATATTGAACTGAAAAGTGTTTTTTTTGTCATAAATTCCAGTGCTTAATTTATTATCAGCTATTTTTATTTCAAGATCTAGAAAATCTTCAGAAGCGAAACCTTCATTAATTTTCAGTAATATGAAATATTTTCGATAAAAGACAATTTGTGGTGTATTGTCTTCTACTGTTGAACATATTAATAAATCATCAATATATTTATACATGATATAAGAATTATTGTAAATATTTTCTTTTTCCAAATCGTGTAAATATAAATTAGATACAGCATTACTGGCTGGTCCACTTTGTGGAAGTCTCGTAATTTGTTGGTATCATTTATTGTCAAAGCTAATATAATTTTCTTTTAATATAACTTCTATTAATGTTTTATATTTTTTAATATTAATCATTTTATTTATGCTAAAATATTCATGAATCTGTAATAAAATTTTCATTAGATCTTTAATATCTATACCATTTAATAAATCTTGAAAATCAAAAGTATGCACAGAATAATTATTTATATCTTTAATACTCTTTATAATTTCGTATCTATTATTAATAATAATTGTATTATTTTGTACTTTTAAAAGTTTTATAATCTCTTGCAGATATTTTTGTAAAATTTTACCTGCTTTCTTTATATAACTATAACTCCTATTCGTTAAACTTCTAAATTTGATAGAATTTTTATGAAATTTTGGTGTAAGAAAAATATGGGGATATTTCACTTTCTCAATATATATACATACGTTGAGTTTTATATATAGAGATAATAATTCCGATTTCAGTCTTACAAAAGATTTTGACCTAAAAAAGACCGGGCAACGCCGGGTACTCTGCTAGTTAATAAATAAAAAAGACCCTAGCGCAAAATTCTCATTGACGGAATCAAGCCATTTGCAAATACTGTATAAAAATATCGTAAGTGGTTTTAAAGAAGTAATTTTAAGGGAACCTGAAATTACGAAGTACTCACTTTTCACTCCAAATAAAGAAAAAGAACTTTTTGGAGGTCTGCCAAGAAATTCTTGCTTGGAGAAGGCATCTCTTATTGATGCGGTGTCGTTCAAGACCACTACCAACGCAGATCCTAAGCGAAGGCTGTAAAAATAAGTTTGGTATTGAAATATAAAATATTACAACTCTCCGAAAAGTAAAGCATTCCTTAAATGTTTAAATACAGCAGACTCGCATTTTTACGAATATCTAATTTGTAAATTCAGGCATGGAATTTATAAAATCTAATGGTACATAGTAGATATTTTTAGAACAGACATCACTTGAAATATAAAAGACTGAGTTTTTAAATCATGGCCTTTATGAATTCATTTGCAATTATATATCAGTTTTATTTTGTATCAAAAATTTGTGAGAATGCGGGAAGTCAAATAGACAGAATTGAACTTTAAACTGATAAAGTATGAAGAAAAATGTAACACAATTATGTTTTTCAATTAGAATATCGCCTGGAAATGTATGTTTTTGAACTACTATTTATTTTCACATCAGCTTACAAATGTTAAATTATTTTGTGAGAATAGTTTGACCGTGTTTTCTTCTCGTACAACGTGTGAACACGTCAAAATGAATTAAAAAAGAAACATAAAAGAAAATAACCACATAAGAATTACACCGCCCAGCCCGAAGGTATACGGGGAATTCTGAAAAGCAGCCGTGCGAAGCACCCTCTCACGAGACACCGGGCAAGCAATGAAAAAGACATACATTACAATATATATGGAACAGATATACAGTACATTTGTAATGGAAAGTATAACAAAGTCCAATCAATGAAAAATCTAAGTTGACTTTCCATAATTAAACTAAGTATAGTAAGAGCCTTTTTATTATTGATTAAATTCAAGAGACTTAGCTTTTTGAAATTACTAGAAAAAAACTTCATTCTGACATCATTAAATAACGACCATTCTAATATAACGTGGTTTGCTGTCACATCACTAGAGCCACATCTACATAAAAGAAAATAATAAAGAATCACAAAGAATAATTTTAGATTTTAACAGATGGTTCCTCTCTGTTTAAACCACAATGGAATCAGTTCATGTGTCACAGCAATCATAAAACAGCGCGTGTCATCTAAACTTGCATCTGTATTATTTATTGCAGACGTATCTATAATAAACAGCTAACAACTTTTTTACATTTTGAGCAGAACAAATGCATAATAGATTGGCTTTTGGCTCTTATAATGCGAAAGAGGAAGACACTTGTCGTACAAAAATAATTTTCAGTTTCCACTTAAAAACTATGAGTTATTACAAATGGACAGTGAAAATTATAAAGGACTTTTTCCTACCGTGTCCTTTTAGGCGTAACTCTAATAAGTGCTAGTAAAGAACATAAACTATAAGGGTGTTCATAAAATATGAAAAATAGTTTAATTGTAAGAAACAAAAGTAATTTAACAAATAATTTATATAAAATTTACAAAATATATCGTAAATATTAAATCACAATGGTATAACATTTCATCTTCGTAACGATGTTACGAAGATGAAATGAACTAAGAACTAATAAAGAAACCAAAAATACCTAATTTAAATTCTAATATATAATTTTAGCCGAAGGAAATAGGAAGCAAGAAGGTTATTATTGTAAAACTATTGCTTTTATCCTTACGATCAGTATTTACATGAAACATAGTAGATTCAAATTTTAAGCAGAGTCACTTTACGCTTAGCATACGGACATGAACTGATTCCATTGGAAAACGAATCTTTTAATTAATCTCTTTTTAATCTGACTAAGAGAACTTTTGTTGAGAACAGCAGGTTCAAATTAATTTAGTTATATTTATTTGCCGTCTTGAAGCAACACGAAGGTTATTTGGGGACAGACCTCGCAATTTTGAACCAAGGTAAGATGACGAGGGCAACACCTGAACTGGCATCCCCTCTCCAAGCTTCCGCACCACACCAGCCCCGCTGTCCTCTTCCGGCCTTACACCCTTCTTGGGTAGGGCATTTCTGCACCACACCAGGGGGAGGACGTTTGACCCCCTAAGTATGTCTTAATTTGCAACAACTTTTTAAGAACATAATTGCATTATCTGATAAATGAATACACAGTGAGTTGAATCTGCAGCATTCAAATATTCCTGCGCGTACTACGGAAGTTTGGCGATATTTCTGAGCTAATAGGGTACAGACCAGGCCAGCAGGAGCACAAAATTGACTAGATAGGATTGACGAATAAGCGGAAAAGATAGTCAATACCATTGCAGATCTTTAAGCCGATATTTTGGCTAACATCTGTATTAGTGGTGGCTCGCGCAGTGATATATAGGATGTCCAGAATTATTACACACATTACAAAATTATATAAAATAAAAACTAGAACATATAGAAACAAAATCTCTTTATTAACTTATTATAGATCTACAAAAGCCAATAAATATCGATGAGCAATCCCTTGGTTGCGTGTTGTATGTCCAAGCGATACTCAATTCCACTCCAGTGTTTGCAAGTATCTGAAGAGATGTCGAATGAATAGCAGTTGTGTTACGGAACTTCAGTTCTTACATATTAGCGTAAGGCATCTGGTACATCCAATCTCTCACAAGATTCCACATGAAAAAATCCAAGCACCAAATTCTGGAATTCGGATGGCCCGATTGAATTTTTGAACGGATTGAATTTTCTCATAGATTACACATCAGGCCACACTTAGCTCCATCATATCGGATTCTGGTAATAAACAATGCTGTGAAAAGAATTTTAGGAGCCGTATTATTAATACGAAACATCGGGATAATGCTTTTTTTGCAAACGTTTGTAATGTGTCCAATAATTCTCGAACACTCTGTAAATTTGCGCCACTTTTACACGATGAAATAATTATACTTCAAGTACGCCTCAGAATATATTTATTCATCTTTATGTTGAAAAGCAAAGAACAGAATTTTATAAAGTAACAAAAATTACCAAGCTGAAAAAACGATTAATTTATTCTGGTAGATCTATCTAAAGATATGCTTTAATATTTTAAAACGGGAAATAATTATTGTGCTCCTTGAAGCTATGCTCCTCAAAGCTATGGGGCTCATAGTTCCATAAACTATGAGTCACGAACCCAAATAGGATATTAACATAATCATATTGGGATCTCTAATATTTTGAAAGTGCATTCTATCAGATATCTCGACATTTTTGAACAAACGCACCGTGGATTTCTTTTAGGTAGTTCAAAAGATATATTCCATATTATAGGATTATGAATAGTTGCTTAAATAAAAAGTGACTAAAATTTGTTAGGTATTATAAATTTAGAGAGCTTTTAAAATACAACTAAAATTAGAATGGCTATGCATTGAAACCCGTTCATAAAAGTAGTAATTTTAAGTAACAATAAAAATTATTCTGGAAAGATTGTACAAGATTTACAAGTAAATAAATAAACCACCATATACAAAAAAATCTGTTGTATTGTGTGCTATAAGAGATGCCTTTTTATTCCTTCTTCGTTTCCTTGGTGCAAGATTGTCGCTTCCACAAGTGCCTACGTGCACGAGGACAGACCAAAGGGTCACTTTCTCCCTCATTAAGAGCGGGGGAGGGTATCAAGTCACTCTAAAATAGCGCCTGGTAACAAGTGTAACCAATCAGGCGTTGTTTTTTTCTGTGACACAAGGCCAGGATGTAGAGAGGGGTGAGATCCCTTCACTTGAATAAAAAATATATTTCAGACGTGCTGCTGGATGATTTGAGGAAAGAAAAAAATGGTGCCCATACTTCGTTCCGGTGGGGACTGTTCGAATTGTTTTCCTTTTGCTCAGTTTTTGCACGAAATGAATCTGAAAATGCTCGTTCGTGTAATGTTCCCCGTCTGGATTAGTAGAATAAGGAGCAGACTTGTGTAATAGATAAGAATTGACAAAGAAGGAATCAGACCCATTCGGAGCTCGCAGGGACCGTGCAGATTTTCAAACAAATAAGAGTCTTTCCTTTATCACTATATATTTTTTTCGTACTTCATGGCGGACAATATTAATCAGTTATTGGATACAATTCTTACCCCCTTTTGATAGAAAAAAAAGGAAACTTGAGGACTGTTTTAAAAAAGTCTCTCGGACTTTTAAGATCCCAAGTTAATTCAATATGTGTTATTTCTACATTATGTTCGCGAATGTTGATCAACATTATTTGTTTAAAAAAAAGGGGGGGCCCTGATAATCTGCAGTCTAGATATATATAAGCTAATGTCAATGACTGTTTTTTTATGTAACAATATAAGTAAATCTTTTGGTTCTTTTCTTAGTAGTAATTTATCGCATTCATGTCTGACATTATTCACTCTTCCTTTTTTATATTTATGGATGATATTTTTCTTTTTTTCTTTTTTGGTAAAACGGATATTTAAAATATAAACGAACGAATCAATTTAACAAATATATTTTTTGAATCTACTGAACTACAGTTTTATATATTTAGGTGTTATAATATATATTATTATATAATATCGGTTAAACAATTTAACAATTTATGTGTTTATATATCAATTTTTCAAGTAAACAATTCAACAGAATCAAATAGCCAAAATTGCTTTACTGATTTAAAAAATCTTGAATCAAACAAATATTAAC
Source organism: Araneus ventricosus (assembly GCA_013235015.1). Taxonomy (NCBI): domain Eukaryota; kingdom Metazoa; phylum Arthropoda; class Arachnida; order Araneae; family Araneidae; genus Araneus; species Araneus ventricosus. The sequence continues at coordinate 28,806 of BGPR01014499.1, forward strand.
TCATTACTGATTTTTTAAAAATCTTTTCCAAGAAAATTTTTAAAAGACTTAATATTTGAAGAATTAATGGATAAGAATTTTTTCGGGGATGGCTGAACTGCATTTAACATTTTTAATTCATTTAAATGAAGGTAAACTAATATTTTGATACTTGAAAGCACACATTTAATAAGGAAAGGCTTTAGTTGATACTTCATTTTATACTGAAAATAAATTCGTAAATATATTGTGCTTTGAGATCTAAATCCAAAATATATGATTTCTTTTGCAAAACATGGCAAAATTATGAAAGCAAAAGTTTAATATTTGTTTATTCATCGTGCCATTTTCAAAATAAATTCGGGAAATAATAATTTTTTTCTAAATAAAATATGTTAAAGAACTCCATGCTGAATCGTATGAATTATTGGCCATAAATCATGCGTTTGGCATCGTCTATTCGGAAAATTACAGCAAATTTTTAAATAGTCTTAATTCTGAAATATACAATGACACTGGAATGTTTCTGTAGCCGCAAGCTGGAAGAAAAACCAAATGGTAAAATTTACTCAGTTAAGACATCTCTTAAAGAATTGTCATAAATAACATTCTTTTTTTGCAGTTAAAACGCGTATAAGTAGAACTGATCATAAAATACTATTTCAAATATTACTCAAGAACAAACATATACTGACCTGAAAACATCTCCATATTTTTTAGCGAGATTTATAAAATTCAAATGGACATCTTTTGATAAGAATGGAATGTACCCAACGACGGGTAAACCCCATGGTCCTGGCAGAAAATTTCGTCGCGATCTTCTGAATAAAGAACAAATTATACTTATAAACACGGTGATGCCGACAGCGAGCCAGACTTCATACCTAACACTCAGTATATAGTCCAACAACATGACGATTCAAATGAAGACAAACGATTTGGAATTAAAATGAGAAATGAAAATTGATGCTGCGTGCTTTTTCCTTTAAACGGTAAGATTATTACGTCATATGACCTTTAAAGGCAGCGAGCGCTACGAAAACGTTAACATGAGGCCAGTATTGCCAAAGCAGTAATATCACGCATGCGCAAAAATTCCGGACAATTGCAAGTCTTTATATCGACGGGACAACTACACGCCATTATCCCGTCTTTTGCTCTCTTTGGGGTTCTACCTAGTTTCAAGCTGTGTAAATAAAAACGAATTTATAGTTTGTACACTAAAGAAGTCCAGATTGAAAGGTTTTAGTGAAGGTTTCATGACAACTAATAATTCAATAGTTATTTTTATAGTTTTATATATTGCCCTTCGGAAATAACTTAATGGAAAATTTTCTTTTGATAGTTTTTACAAATTACTTGGTATAGTGTAATTTATTAAAAAGTTATGAGATTTAAAATAGTTTGGTGTAACTGTGGTTATATGTGCAAAAATATTTTATATAAAAGTATTTTTCGTTGATAAATTATATATATATTTAAAAAAATGCGTTTCTACTGTTTCTATTAATATACTAGCCGACTTTGCCGAGTTTTCCCAACAAAGTATTTTTAAATTTCAAATTTTAATAGACTTGTAACTCACGCTATTTAAGAAGCGTTACAACCGTTCTGTTCATAATGCTCTCCACCTGCCTAATTATTTTTATCTGTCTGTCATCTTACCTGTAATTTGAGCTTAATATGAAACGGGAAACTTGCTTGCTGAATCGAAACATGTTCATAAAATATCAGGATAATAAGCAAAATCAGTCTACATCTCTTTTTTCTGTGTGTTTATAATACCAAATATGTTTATATGTTTCATATTATTTTTAATATATTAGAGAATATTTGCTTACTGATTCAATAAAAAGTTTAGTGCAGTGCAGCAAGAAAGCAAAACTTCAAGTTTCAAGAGCAACAATATATCTTTATGCATTCATTTACATTACAGTAAAGAGCAGAAGAGTTTAGAAATGTACAAACTATAAAAATTTAATCACTGCCTACTTTTGAAGTTAAATCTTATTTGTAATTACTACAAAACTAAAAAGAATATGAATTTTATTTAAAACCATGCTTCAAAACAAAGCCTACTCAATATTAAAAAATAACCCAAACCTTCTTATTTCGGTTATCAATAATAGAATATTGATATCAATCAAAACATAATTTTTTTAAACTTTCAGATGATGTAAATATCATTTTTGAAGTTGAATATCTTTCAAAGTTCTTAATGAAAAACTCCAATATATCACTTAAATTTGAATTAATTAAAATTTCAACAAAAATATATTTACGAGGTGCACATTCCCATCCTCCAATGTAAGTTTCTGCGAAATTTCGTAGCTCTGGCTCCAGCGATGCACAGACGCACAAACCTTCTCCTTTATTATTCTTACGAACCGCGGTGGCCTAGTGATAAGGTCTTGGCCTCGGCACCAGAGTGTTCCAGGCTCGAGTGTTCTGCACCGAAAATCCGCCGTATATGTGGATCTGTTGAACGCTAAATCATACTTAGTGGATCAAACGTCCTCTTGTTGGCGTGATGTCGAAGTTGGAGAAAGGGCGCCATCCTCGGTATCTGGCCAGGGTTCAAAATTACGAGATTACGAGGTACGTTCCAAAATATCCCTCCTGTTGCTTCAAAATCGGGACGTTAACATAACTAAACCAAACTCCTTTATTATCAGCAGAGATTATTATTTTTTACTGCAATAGACAGTGTTAGTCAAGAATGTAAGAAATTTGATAGGGTAATAGTTTTTATACAAACTGTTATAGTTCATAATATTATGGAGAAGAATTTCTTTCAAAACTGACGCCTTAAAGGAAGGCGTTTTCTCCCTATGAACATGAACTTTTTTCATATGATGTTTATTCGTTTCCTTTCCGACTGAAGTAGATCTTGAGTCTGTTCTTCATTTTTTGTTATCGATTGACTGTAATCTTACATTATTTTTGCACCCTGTTAGGCTATGCCATTTACTGCTATTAAGTTCTTTATAAAAGTTTTCATTTTTTTGAACCTGAAATCTTCTTCCCAAGTCCGAGGGTTGTTTTAAAACCAGGTTCCATATTAGCTCAACAAATGAAAAATCAATCATGACTTCGGTTCGACCAATTGTTGGAGTTTTGTGGTATGATTTAAAACAGAAAAAATGGAGACATTAGTGGGAAATGATTTTTCATTAGCATTGCATTTGATTAAGGATGCTGCAATCTTCTTAATTTCAGAGTCTTGCACTTTCTTAGAAAATAATAAATAAATGCTAATGTTTCTTCTTTCAAATACAACAAATATCTACTGAAAGTTAAAAGGACAGATCTGTCAACCAATTTTCGCATTTCTCGTACATGTTCAGGGACTCCCAAAGTATCAGATAATTTAAAGGAGCATTTGCCGCATTTTGGGCATTTAACAAAACATTAACAAAAATCAAATCTTTGAACAAACATATTTGATGCAGTTTTCGGATTTTACATTAATCATATGTCAGTTTTTTACCAAACGCTCACATCTTTGCCGAGTAAAGTATTGTATACACCTGGCCATGTGAAATAACTCAGGAATTTTGCAATAAACTCCTGGAGCAGTTTCTCTCAACACTATTAGGACAATCTCGGCACATTCCCTGTAGTCTCTGACTGCAGCGAATGTGTCGCAGTTCCTGAACAAGAATTGTCCATGAACAAATTTGTTGAACCAAGATGAAGCCTGGTTGAAGAACAAGAAGTTTTCAGATTCAAAGAAATGAAAATTTTTATCAAGAACTTAATAGCAGTAAATGACACACCTGAACAGGATGCAAAACTAATGTAAGATTTCAGTCAATCGGTAAACAAAAATGAAGAACAGACCCAAAATCTACTTCAGTCTGTTGAAGAAAGTAGGAGAAAAAACTCCTTGCTTTAAGAAGTCAGTTTTAAACGAAATTTAAAGTAGTTAAAAAGATGACATGAGATTATTTGACAGTTATTGGGATTTTTACAAGTTATTTGGTCGATTAACTACTGTGGGTATTTACTTTTTTTCATATTACGTGTTAAACTGACAAATAAAATTTTAGACTTTGGCTTATCACTGCATTCATTTTTATATCCTTCTTTAAAATTATTGTATATTCTTAAGCTGTTATTGTGAACATGGGATTACTGTAGTATGGTATTGCCAAACAGCAACAACGCAGAACGAGTGCAAATTTTCATAATTTGAGTTTATATTCTAAGTAAATATGTCCATAGGAACGAATACAAACCAGTTTTAATACATTAGTAACCATACAAAAGTTCTGAAAAAATTCTAAAAATTTTGCATTTTAAGAGCTTTTTTCAAATTTTAGGGCTTGACAGGTAAACCCTACTGTTAACTTAGAGGTCTGAACCTTCACACACTCTCTATTAGGACCAAAAGGAATGAGAAAAACCTGGGGATAAATGTTTTTTGTAATTTTTTTTTTCGAGACACCCTAACCTACATGGACATAAACTGTATAAAATAAAAAATGCATAACTAACAATTATGGTATTAATCAAGCAATGCTTAATTTTAAAATCTAATTATTGTTTCCTAACTATGTAGTAATATGCTAATACTATCTTAAAAAACTTTAAAATTATTACTTTTAAATGAATTTTCATTATTAGCATTAAATTTATAATGATCAAAGTTTTTTGTTAAAATTTTGATTATCATCTTTTTATTTATACTTCGTTCCACGTTAGTAAAAGACGTATAAATTATGCTTAACTGTATTTCGAGTATAGAATACTTAAAGCATGACCCTAGTGATCTGTAAATAGAATTGATTGTGAAGAGGGGTTTAACCCCTTATTTACGAATTAATTTATCAGCAACTTTTGAATTTTAATTTTGCATCCTTAGATACGTTTTGCAGCAGAATAGCTCTAGGAAAGAGTGAAAAACTTTTTTAATTTAATAAAATAACTTAATTAATTAAATTAATAATTTAAAAAATTTAATTTCTGCCTTGAGCTGCCATCAAGTGCTAGCTGTTGGAACAACATGTCACGAGTCCTTGTGAATACAATCAGGAAAAATGGTCATATTAGGAAGATGTAAGCGTCATTTAAGTGGTACATTTAAGTACCGTCGGGATATAAAGAGTTAAACGAGTCATAATTCACTTATCCAACTTCGTCCTGCTGATCACTCATCATATGATGACGTTGATCCTTAAGATCCATCATTCACTCATCCAGTCCTGTTGATCACTCATCATATGAGGACGTTAATCATTAGGATCCATCATTCACACACTTGATGGCGGTATGAATTATCATATTGCTCATGAAACAATCCAAACAATCTTATTCATCTCAATAAATCTGGAGAGGCCATATAGCATGATAACTTGGTCAGAAAATATTGCAAAATACTGACCAATTTCATTCCACAAAATATGGCAGTCGTCATTAAATAATAAAAAGAAATAGTGGCATATTAATAAGCGTAAATAAAAAGCTTAAAAAGAAATAGTTAACATAAATAAAGAACATTTCGATACAGCTAACGTTTATGACTTTAATATTGTCTCATCGAAAACTATGCATAAATGTGTCTTTTGCAGCTTGTCAAACAACATAAGAATCACAAGATGGATGAGAAAAGTACAATTTACTGCCATTTATCTACCAAGCAGTTAGACAAGCAACAGATATTGATTGACTGGAGTATGGGATAACAGTTTCTATAACCGTTTGCCTGGAAAATATCCCATCTTACCCCTTAAGCTGGTCAAACATCCAATGATTCTTTTCAATAACAAATATTTTTTGGATGAATAAAAGCCACTGTACTGTGCTCCAAATATTAGATTAGGTAGGATATGTGACGTTTTCTTTTTCCTACTCCCAAACAACACATACATTCTGACCTTATATAACAGACAGACATTCTTTTTTTTAACTTGAAAAGGTAATTTTCAATTTATTTACAACAAAATTTTCTCAAGTTAACGACATCGAATCCAAAAACATTTCTTTCATCTCCGTTGCTAGGCAACGTTCACAAAACAAAACTGTGGCGTTTCCATTATATATCTACTCCACTAATTCATACATGATTTTTTAAATTTCTTTTTGAAGTAGATTATATTTTTATGACGTCCTTATATTTAAAATACCTTATTGCGAACTAAATAAAACTTAGAATGGATATTAATTATATGAAAGGGTTTTTTGCATAAATTATTTTCAAATCTTACACCACGTAAAGATTTATCTAAATGAAGGACAACTTTTCTCCCCAAAGATCTGAGCTTCCTTATTCATCGAATGAAGGAGAATACCCTACAAACGTACCAAAGGCAATGGGATGAGGATCAAAAGGAAGCTACCATTGGCAGCGACTGGGGCGGCAACAATGGGGGAGGGGCAAAAAATTTATAGACGCTTAAACGTACCCGGGAGAACAGGAGGCAGAAAACACAATTTAAAAATTTAGTTACAAAATTAGCTAGATTTCGCAGACACTTTTGCTTTTTCATAATTCCTAGTTTTAGGCAGCAAAGATGAAATAAAAAATCAATTTTTTCGGCAAGAAGTCCCTCCGTCGCCGACATTGCAAGCCATCGCATAGAGTTGTCAATAAAGTGAGCATGAGATCAAAACAATGGAAAAAGGAAAACGTAATATTCCCAATAAATCATGGTCTATTTCTCTCTGAACTTTATCAATTCAAATTTAGAACTAACAGCTACACCCTATGGATTTTGTGGTCCAGACCACAAATAACCAGTAGAAACCACAATATATACAAAAGTTATTAAATAAATCTAATTTTTAATACAAGAAAACACGTAAAATTTATTCTTATGTATTTGCATAAGAATAAATAATATAAATAACTTATATTATTTATATTAATATATAACTTAAATATTAATATAAATAATATAAGTTATGTATTACTATTTAGTGAAACTTAACTTATAACATATTAATATCTTTAATATAAAATAGGAAATACATGTGTCTGTGTGTCTGTCTATCAGAACCACTCCTCCTATACGGTGAACAGTAGCGACATGAAATTTGCACATTTCATTCTGGGGTAAATTTCTAGGTCAACTGTGCTATTTTCAACTTTCAGAATTAATTAAGTCTTCAGATATTTAATTAAATCACAAAAATTAGCCGTTTTAAACTTAATGCTTAGACATTTTTTGCAAATAACTTCAGAAATATTTATTGCACGACAGTTTTTTTTACACCATCTTAAACAGCAGAAAAATATCTTTTTAATGATATTAATTCCATTGAGGTAAAGTTTTTTCTCTGATTGTTTTTAACATTTAAAAATGTATTTTCAACGCAGTTTCTAGCAATAATTTTTATTCTTATAGGATTAAATACAAGCAATTTACTGTTTTGCGAGAGTGCTTTTGCCAGTGTTAAAGTTAATATAAGAAAATATTTCTTTCTTTGACTATTAACAACAAAGGAGACTTTTCACTTCCGGTTTCCTGTTGTCGTAGCATTTACAGCTTTTAATACGGTCACACAGTAATCCAATGACGTTAGTTAATAATTCTCTCGATGTTTTGTTTAATTTTCACAAATTTTGGACAGATCCTAATGTGTGTGTACTAAGCCTTCAAGACTACTTAGTCCGGTTCTTATTGTAAGAAGAGAAAAGGATTGGGGGGAAGATGTTCTAACGATCCATTTATCGCGAAAACACCTCCTAAAATGTGAATAGTCTTGACATCAAATTTGCGCATGCCATTCTGGGGTCCGTTCTTAAATTAATTCTACTCTTTCAAAAAAATTATTTCCTAAGATATTTAATTAAACAACGAAAAGTAAGCCAATTTTCGGCGTTCTATCTCAGTTTTACGCCAATAATTTCAGAAAAAATATATTGCACGTATATTATTTACATACCATCTTAAAGAGCAGAAAATCATCTTTTTAATGATTTCAAATTAAATGTTATGCGTTCTTTTTCTTAATTTAATCAGCATTTCAAATTTATTTCTTGCACAATTTGTAACAGTGCTTTCTGTTATTGTGATTAAATTCAAACCATTGATCGTTTTATCAAATCCTTCATTCCGGTATTTTTGCCATTGTGAAAGTTGTGATAAAAATATTGTTTTCTTTGAATATTAACTGAAAGCAGAATTTTTATGTTCGCTTTTATTTCGTACCACATACCTCTTTCGATATGTTTGTGCCGCAACACAATGATGTTAATTAATATCTTTCCTCGATGCTTCATTTAATTTTACAACTTTTTAATGATCATAAGGAGTGTTTAAAACCCTTCAAGATTTTTGAACCTACTTCCTACCGGAGGGAGAGGGCCTAAGGAGAAAAACAAAAAACACTATGCGTTTTTTTCCAGTCAATGACAAAAACATTAAAGAGTAGAGACTTGTAGTCCGGATAATGGTAATAAAATCAAAGGTACGAAAGAAATTATGCTGTCTCCTTAGCAATGATGGGGAAGGGAAAATGAAGTACGAAGGACTACCAGATTCTTGCAAGGTGATTCAAACTAAGGAGAGGAAAAGAAGAGGGGTGTTAAACTGTTGGTCTAGAGTGTTAGAGAGCACGGCAGTGGATTTACAAAAATGAACGAAAGACGCTACTGCGAAAAACTATTTTATTAAGTCGAAAGTTTTATAAGTACTTGGGCTTAACCCACTCAGCGCCAAACCCGAAATATCTCGCGAACTTTTTTTCATCTCAAGCGCCAGTCTACGAGATAACTCGCAAACTTTTCTGCGTCTCTAGCGGCAAGCCCGGGTTTTCTCGGGCTATTGGAATTTCCTTTCCCCCAGGACCACATACATACTAGTAATTGGAGGGTTGACCTGTTCATTGTAAACCATCCATTGTATTTGTCACCCCGCAGTTTAAAGGAGAGGGGTTTTGAGTCTGTGTGGGGGCTTTTTGACTTCTGTGCAAGAAGGAACGTTTTTCTTATAGCTTATCGGAATTATCTGCTAATTCTTTGAAATAGTAATATGGCAGGAGATAACGTGAGGATGGGTACTATATTTTTTCAACAGCTATGTTACTGTTTTATGAAGCATAAAAAATGGCGAAGGACAGACTAGTTTGTATGGCGCGAAGAGGGGACAAGGGGGCAATTGCCCCTGTCGGTGACCGCTTGCCCCCCCCCCCCCCGTCGCCGAGAAATGAAGACTTTCGTCAGTAAAGTATTTTCGTGTTCTGCGGAGATATGGGGTATCAAGGAATCTAATATTTTTAAATCTCATCTTAAAGGTTATTGCTATAATAAACGGTCGAGGAAAGTATTTGTGTCTGCATCAATTTGTTGTCTGATTAACGTTTTAAATCAACAGAATGACCGGCATCTTTTCATCTTGTCGTCCATTTGGCCCGTCGTAGCGACTTTTCACGCATTGACATAAGCCGTAAAACAAGGTGACAAAGTGAATCAGATGTCGCGTTTTGTCCACCTGTTTTCGGTCGGTCAGACTAGAGATCACAGACGGTTGAAGTTTTTTTTTGTTATTTCCATTGAATACTTTGATCACTTGTCGGTAAAATTTTTGGAAAATTAAAGTATCTATATTACAATGAGCTATAACTTTCTAATTTAAAATTTTCCTCTCAAGACAATAGCCTTTTATTTCTTTGCAAACCGATCGTTCGAATTTCCCTGCCGCCTTACTCCTTATTCGATTGACTCAAGTAGCAAAATACAGTGACCATGTTTTGTGTGGCTGACTAACAACTTACACATAAAATTGTTGTTATGCATTTTTCCCATTTATACACTTTTCATGACACATCCACCGGACTATAAGTGGATATATCTGGGATTCACATGTATTTGTTTTGTTGTATGCTAACAAATTAATTTCTAGCCAATGACTATAATCCTGGTATCATCCCTTAATAACAACGTTAGCCTACTTGCTCCTGTCCTTTCGTGGTTTTAGTGTATTATTGAGACACTTGATGTCCAATGATGTTATATATATATTTTACAAATATATATGTTTTTATGCTAAGTAAACGAATGTATATCCTATAGAGCAAAAGGTATGTATTGCTGTGTTTTGAAAGTGTGCGTGACTGCGATGTCCAGACGAGATCCCTATCGCACTTACAACGCTGAAATTTCTTGAAGGTAGCTCTTACGATGGTGACTCAATGCACCCTCGAAGCCATAATTTTAAAGATTAAATCTATTTTATTTAATGTTTAGGTTGTTTTGTGATTTCATATTCTCAACCGTATGATTTGATAATAATTCTAAGAAAACAATAGACGCACCAAGCAATAATGCAACTGAAACTAGTTGTG
>BGPR01014500.1:0-39074 GCA_013235015.1 Araneus ventricosus
AGTGCATCCTTTTTGACATTTGTTGAGTGCATCCTTTTGGCATTAGGGGATAACGGCCTTTATAGCTAAAAATCCCATCTCTTCACATTTCAATCAATCAATCAATCAGGCGAATATAAATATTAGATTACTAACGCTTTAAAATATTCCAAAACACGGGATATATATTAATGATGTAATGTTTATGCTAATAAGGTTTACATAACATGCATAATAATACGGTGATGATAATGTCTTTATTTTGGCATTCTTTCTGTAAACTGCGTGATATTAAAATCGTTACTCACAGAATGCAAAGGCTGATGCAATAAAGCCAGACGAAGATACGAAGGCTGATGTAATCAAACCTGAAACATTATCATGATACTTTGTTTCTGACTAGAGGTTCGAATCTCCTTTTTAAAATGCTATTTTGATTTATTACAAATTTAATTATCAAAAATTCTGCAATTCGATTCACGGGTAAGACATGTCGTATGCGAAAGAATTAATGCTACTGTTAACATAGTTTTTCCATAATTTAAAACTATTTTTTCCAACTTCTGTGTAATTAATTTTACAGTTATTTTTCGACATAAGAATTTGGTGTCATTATTCCCGTTATTTACAGAGCATGTAATTTTATTACCAGATCATGCATGCAGTTATCATGCAGATTTTAAGCTAATAAATATTCTAATGTTATTCTGAAGAAGGCAATTCTACGCTTAGAAACCCAAATTGCCTTCTTTGCAAAACACAATTCTTGAGATAAGTAAATTATGAATCTATTATCATTTTGTTATTAAAAAAAGATGTTTACAAGTGTTCTGTTGGGTTTCCCCGATTCGAAATCCTAACGTTGTTATGCGTCATAACATCACGTGTATCTTAGTCATCGCGGAGAAACCTTCGAAGTGTTTGCATGACTTGTTCTAGATTGTGGTTCTGGGCAAAATACATAGGAAAATCTAAATTTATTTCAAAATAAAATTTAAAAAACGTTCTCTGTATTTCTTATTGAATTTTAATGTGAGAACTGCACCTGGTATGGAAAGTTTATTGCAATCTAATAAGGTATGATAAGTGCCTTAGAAGAGTTGTGTTACTCGCAGATTTAATTATTTTTATTATTATTTATACAAAGGTGACTTTGGCCGCACCATTGTCTATTTATAATGAGTCGATTTCAAATAGATTCAATCACTCCTAACATTTTCTGTGTAAGAGCACGTAGTTATACTAATGTTCTGTTATGGGTAACTACATGTATTAAAAAAAGAGCTGAAAACCGAACTCTATCTTTTTCCCACTCTTCTGATGCATTGTAACACCCTACAATGTACTGCCCAGAAAAGCAAGATTCTAAAAACTAACATTGTTGTACCCTTAAACAACTATTTCGAAAATTCTCAAAACTGCTTCTAAAAAGCCTAACTAAGCAAATACAAGAAGGAAAAAAAGAATTTTGATTAGTTTTCAAAGTGTGTTTGGGAAATCATAGGAAAAATCTCGAAATTTTTGGCAGTATTAAATATGATAAATTCCAATTCAAGATCCTTCTCAATTTCATACAAAGCGTTTTTTATAGTCAAATTAGGTAGGTAACTCTAACTTCAATATTCTTCGTACTATAATGCATAGCAACATAACGGATATTAAATTGAAAAATAAGGGTCCATGAAAATTCTGCAATTTTGAATTTACAATTTCTTCTTCACTTCTAACTGATATTAATTCTTCTTTTCTTTTTTTTTTAAATCAAACGATTCAGTTTGTTCCTATTTTAAAAATCCTATAATCTTTACTGCTTTTATTTATATTGCTTGACGACTAGAATGTCCGTGCGTAAAATGAAAGTATAAAAGACAAGATCCCGATGAAACTAGTCAGTGATATGTATTAGAAAAATCACAAGAAATTGTAATAATATGCACTTTAAAAGTTAATGTAAGAATGACTTTCGTAAAAAAAATCAAATACACCAGAGACGAATGATAAAGTATTATTCTTTTCCTAGAAATAATTAAAGCTTTCAAAATTGAAATAGACTGCATCGTTAAAAGCACTCGAAAGCTCAAATCGTGAATAGTGTTATCTAAATTACAACCAAATTTGAAAACAATATCTTTCCGTGGAATAAAGTAACAGAAATGGTACGCATATTGTTAGATTTACCAATCTTCGCTCCTTTCTGACGATACATAACATTAATATATGGTTCTCTTACTTTTAAATATAATTGAAATTGATGCAACAACTGTTTTTCAGAAGAGGCTGAATTTCGACTCTTTGAATTTTGAGGACGAAAGATCCGATTGTAATTTCATTCAAACTGTTTTAACAGTTGGATTCTTGTCTTTCAAACGCCATCTCATTCATTTCCATATCTTAAAAATTGAGAAGATAATAAATAGAATAATACTCGTGAAAAAGGTTGACCTCGCGGCAGAACCTTCTATGTAAAAAAAAATCGCCATAAAAAAAAACTAAGATTCCATCAAACCAATCGCCTCGAATTAATCGTTTGTATCTGGAAAAGAAAAACTATGTTAAGCACACATTAATAAATTGTCAACCCGATTACAACGCCATAACTGTAGTTTTCATTCTAAGCGAGGTTTGACTGGAATGCTTGTTTATGAGGTAATACTATTACTGTTCAGCAACGGATTCCGAGACTAGAACTGAGGCCGCGGTGGCCTAGTGGTAAGGTCTCGACCTCGAGACCGGAGGGTCCCAGTTCGAAACCTGATTACAGTGAAGATCCGCCGTGTATGGGGCCTGTTGCAAGCTAAATCATACGTAGTGGCCAAACGCCTTCCCGCTGGTGTGGGGCGGAAGCTTGGAGAGGGAGGTGCCAGCTCAGGTGTCGTCCTCGTCATCTGACCGAGGTTCAAAATTACGAGGTCCGTCCCTAAATAGCCCTCGTGTTGCTTCAAAATGGGGCGTTAATATAACCTAACCTAACCGAGACTAGAACTTGTGGACGATTTTACACAGGAAAGAGGTGTCAGGCAATGAGTCATATGAGCGCATTTCCGAAGTTCTTTGGTAGATCACGATCAGTAAAATTTAAACATCACCCTTCCATTGTTCACTTTCCCCCCTATTTTAATGAAAATAACTCCACCCTGAGCATGCGCAAAAGCGCGGAGGGTTTCCGAATCCGTCTCTAAACAATAATATTAATTACTGTTTCAAAAATAACATTTTTATTCCTAAAAATAGGTTTATATATTTATTGTTACATTTATTCTTAATTATAGTTACAGTTAGTGCACACAAATAAGTTTAATAATTTTACTGATCGACACAGAAAAGCGCAAGCAAATTAATGCCATAAGTAAAAATTAACATTTTCCTTGGATATGAATCATAATTCGCAGAGGAATTAATGCAAGGATCAACCAACGAGAGTGGTCTCCCCTAAACTTTCTCGTATACTCCCTTACACATGTGGAGGAAAAATAAGCTAAAAGGCAGTAAAACTCATCAAGCGTCTCTAGCACAGTTGGAGAAAAAAGTTGTAATAGAAAATCTCATGCACATTGTCAGAGTGCTTAAGAAATAAAAAAGCATGAAATCGCATCAATTGGCACTAACTTTCGTTTTGTTAATAGAAATTACTTTCGTTTTGTCCGAGTGAAAATAATGCAAAATCCACTAACAGAGAAATGTATTACTAATTAAAAAATAAAACTAACCGTAAATTAAATATGCAACTCTTTTCAAGAAAATATTTCTTTGCGTCTGACTGTGATTCACCGGAATGAAAGCGAATGGCAGATCAAAATAAAATGAGCAGAATTTCGCAGTGAGCCAAAACAGAACGTAGTACGGTGAAGTAGAATCAGAAGCTGGCGTGATTACGCAATAGGGCTGGGTAAGGTAAAGAAAAAAAAATTGCAATTTGAAAGCCCTTTTTTAACCGATTTAAACGAAAATTAGAGACAAATCTACAATTAGGGTTGCAAGATTACATACGAAATTTCATTTACCAAGTTATTTCTTTTAGAAGATATCGTCTTCAGAAGCATGCGATTATACAGACCGTCAGCCCTTTGACGGATTTGGCCCACAATTTGATACGGACCTACATTCCTGATGATAAAACGGTGTACCAAACTTTATCCATCTAGCTATTCAGGTTTTTGAGTTATAGTGTTCACATGAACGCGGACAGACAGACAGACTTCCTGTACACGGATTTTGTCCAAAATTTGCTAGAAACTTACAAATTATGTGTAAAGATCACATACCAAATTTCATCCCTGTAGCTCTAATAGTTTTCGAGTTATCGTGTTCACAGACAGACAAATAGACATAATGTCAAAATTGTGTTTTTCGGATTCAGGGAGGTCTAAAACGTGTAGATTCGTCAAAATCTCGAGTTCGAAATTACAATACTGTCTCTTTGTATACTTCGTATACGAGAAAGTAAAAAGGTCTATAATATTTTTACTCAACGTCAATGACAATTCGCATGTTTAAATAAACTTTAGTAAATGGTCTTTTGTTTGCATAATACAGTGAAGAAAATTAGAATATATGCTTTAATCCCTTCGTTACAACAACGTATCTGACACGTGCGTCGAATTACAGAATTTTTGCTATTTAAATCCGTAATTAAGTCAACATAACAATTAATTTTAAATACAAAAATCATCTGAACACATTTAAATGTCTCAAGTATCCTTTACCATCTTAAATAGATTGAAATAATAAAAAATATCCCAAATGGGTGGTGTCATCTAATTAAGAGGTTAAATAAAATCGTCAGTCAAGGGGTTAAAAAATACCTCTTCTCATTGACGAACTGAGTTCAAAATTTGTTACAAATTTACAATTTTCATGTTAAGACCACAACGCAAATTTCATTCATCTAGCTTATTAAGCATTTGACTTACCGTTTTGACATTCATACGCAGACATATTTTAGAAACTTTTTAGAGTTCGAGGATATAGCGTCGTGAATTATCAAAATCATGAGGCTGAGTTTTTCGATGTCTACAATACTTCCTCTATATATAATACTTTTTCTGCTTATACGGAGAAGTAAACATATCCGGAAGTGACACAGCTCTTTCTTTTGTTAATCATACAATAAAAAGAAAGTCGTATATAAAGAAACCTGCTTACTCACCCGTTGAAAACGTGTTTGCGAAACGAAAATCAAATTTCATCGCAAACTGGAATGGAGAAACAACACATCAATCAAACAGAGTGAATCATCCATTTTATGCGTTCGTAGTTTCATAACTTTTGGTTTTTTAAAGTCCTTGAGAAAACTCTGTGTTCATTTGACTTCATGGTCAAGTTTAAGAAATGAAAAGATCAAAGTTATATAAATTTCCATGTATTGTTTAGCAACGGATTCGGAAACCCTCCACGCTTTTGCGCATGAGCCGGGCGGAGTTATTTTCATTAAAATAGGGGGGAAAGTGAAGAATGGAAGGGTGATGTTTACATTTTACTGAGCGTGATCTAACAAAGAACTCCGGAAATACGCTCAAATGACTCATTGTCTGACACTCCTTTCTGGTGTGAAATCGTCCAAAAGTGGTAGTCTCGGAATCCGTTGCTGAACAGTATATCTCAAAAGTTAAAATACTGTGCAACCCCGGTAACAGCCCCCCCCGGGGGGGGCGCCGCCGACAGTGATTTTTTCGGTTAAGCCATGAAGAACACTTAGTTATCTGATTACCGTATGTAATTCTGAAATGTTAGGAGTGTAAAACGATTTCAAAACTCCCTTTGTAGGCTATGCTTACGTTCTTTATTAAAGTTAACCCTCCGTCGAGCGTAATATTCTCATCGGTGAGTTCGGGGGCAATACGCCTAACAGGCGCAGGTAAACAATATTGCAATTAATATTATTAATACACATTAATTTTAATTTTAGCATTCTAAAATTAATCACTGACCTGCTTGGAGAGGCTTAAAAGAAAGAAGTGGGGATATCGTTGCAAACCAGCGGGATTGGTCTCCCCTAAACTTTCTCGTATACTTCCCAAAAAGGTGTCATTTTCCCTCTAACTAGGGTTTCCATACGTGACGTATACTATTTGTCCCGTTTGCTTCCTAAACTCTGAGTTATTATAATTTTAAAATGACCTGCCCCCATTTTTATGATTATGTGTAAAAGGAAAATGATAACAATTTTAAAAAATTGATTAAGTTCTCAATTTTTACGCGCGCTGATTTACAAAACTTTATTTAAAGTATTTGAGAACGAAATCTTACTACATTTATCAAGCAAGATTTCACCATACCTTCCATCTGGAGAATGTCCTGAACGAACTTTCGGGTTTAGGGGGTTGCCATAATTTCCGAAGCTACAATTTCCTTCGCTAAGGTCAAATGCCAACTATGCTAACTTGAGTAAAATAAGCGAAACGCTCGCCAACACACAGTCGCAATGTGCATTTTGAACCAAATATGCAATTTGAACAACTTTTTTTCAACGGATTGAAACGAGATTTGAGCACAGATCTATAGTTAATATTAGCAAACGTCATACCAATTTTTATTTATCTAAGCCAATGGGTTTAGGAGATATAATTTTTACAAGTATGCGATTATACAGACCTACAGACAGTCAACCCTTCGACGTATTTGGCCCCAAATTTTATACGGACCTACATTCATGATGATAAAACTGTGTACCAAATTTTATTTATCTAGCTATTCAAGGTTTTGAGTTATAGTGTTCACATGACCGCGGACAGACAGACAGACAGACTTCCCGAGGACGGATTTTGTCCAAAATTTGATAGAAACTTACAAATTATGTTTAAAGACCGCATACCAAATTTCATCCCCGTAGCTCTAATAGTTTTCGAGTTATCGTGTTCACAGACGCACTGACAGACATAATTCCAAAATTGAGTCTCGAGATCGAATATTTTGACGATTACAATACTTTCTCTTTGTATACTTCGTATACGAGAAAGTAAAAAGTCTCATTATTTCCGTGCAATACAGTACGTGTTCTTTGGATTTGCGATTTCAGAGGCATTTCGGATAACCCGGGTTTCAGATAACCCTGGTTCAGTTAACCGGGGTTTTATTGTATCTGTAACAAATGATGAGCTGGTCCGTTTTCATTTAAAGGTACAGTGCTTTAAAGTTGAATACACAAGAGACAATGCAGTGTGATATAAATAACCCTTTATTTCTTCGTTCTGAAAAGTGTTCGTAAATAAAAGAAATTTACCATAAAAATTCCGGTGAAAATATGTAGGAAAAAAACTTGATTGCAGAGATATTTATTTTTAATTAGGAAAGAGTCGCCGAATTTGCACCGGCGCATAGATTGGACGGTATCATAACTTTAATTCTGTAAAATATTTGGGACGTAAAATAGGCAAATTATGTTGCAACGATGCAATGGGGTGCATGAAATCATTTTTAAGAGAAAGAGCTACGTGTTATAGTTAGATAAGTGTTTAGATTTAGGTATCATTCATGTGGGAATTCCATTAGATGAAACAGAACGCTCACAGGGGGCTTACCTTTAAGGGATAAATGGATCGGAATTAAGTCAAGGGGATTTATTTGGGTTTCAGTCACTTTTTTAAGACAAATTATTACATGAAAAAAACGAAGATACTTCAATTTAAATATAAGACATTTATTTAAAAACTAGAGGGAGAATTTTACAGGGGAAAGATAATAAGGAGTTTAATAAGTGACACGAAGGCATGGTTATATTAACTAGATTATTACCGGGATCGACGTCAATGGGGTTAAAAATAGTTAGTTGAATTAGTGATAATCAGAAGGAAAAGATAAATGGGATACAGTTACCGTTGCATAGTTATTGGCGTCGGGTGACTTAACTGCGCATAGCGCTGTGCGGTGAAGCCTTACGTCATAGTAAAGAAGGAGTGAGAGAGAGAGAGTTGCCAGTCAGCGACTCTCTTTGCGTGTTCCTCAGTTTTGTGAGGAAAAAGAGGGCGCTGTTCATGAAGTGTCATGAACAGGACTTCAGGTGCCATCTATCATATGTGATAATCTAGTTTCATAATTCTTATTTATGCTGTGATTAGATTGTGCTTATTGGTAAAATCCTGCATTCATTAATTATTTTAACAAAAGACAATAAGCTCTTACTCTGTTCTAAATTAAGTAGGAAAATATATTGTTATATCCTTAGATAGGAAATTTATTTAGATACAACTAATTATAATAATCTTATTAAAATATTTTAACAATAAGGTATGGGGATTTTTTATTTGTTGTTGCCCAAAAGTTGGACCACAAACAGTTGTCTACACTGGACTGATTAAATCAATAGGTTTATTATCTTGAATTACAGGACTAGACCAGAAAGCAGTTATCACTACTAGTAGTCCTCATAAATTGGAAATAGAACAAGCCAGGACACTAAAGCCATCGATTTTCGGGCGAAAAAACTTAATACGTATCATTTGTGAGGAAACAAAGGATGACGAAGAAGTGATACAGTGCATAAAATATCATACTTGGGTTCATGCATTGTGTGCTGGTGTGAATCTGACAATCAAAAATTATTTTTGCTTTAATAGTGCTTAAAGAAACTGAAGGCCGAATTTAGGAAACCAGTGGTCCAATTTGAGAAGCCAGTGATCCAACCTAGGAAACCAGTTTCCTTAATCGGACCGATGACACACTTTTTATGAGCTATTTTTTCCAACTTTGAAGTATATTTCATGAAAACTTAATTACATTGTTCTGAAAATAAATAAACTAAAAAAATCTATTACAGTATAACCCCGGGAATCCCAACTGTTTGGGGCTCACCTCCGTTCGCAGGGCCGGCCTTTAGCCGATTGGACCGATTGTGCCAAATAGGGCCCCGCGCCAGAATGTAACGAAGAATGTTCTCAAAATTATTCAAATTAAAATCAAGTATCGTTTTGATTTCAGAACATTACCCTTAGGAATTTTTTTATCTCATTTTTTTTTTTTATAGCTGACTTACTCTGTTTCAGAAGTCAACAGTCATGGCCAACATTCCCTACTGTAATAAAAAAATAAAAATGAAATTGTAGGTCAAAAAGTATTGGGTTAATGATAAAGTCCTATGCCACTTTTACATGGGGATAAACTCGCGTGGCTCTGACATCCACCCTCCAGCCCTATATCAAGGGAATGATATTGTTTAGTTGAGAGGATTGTGTATTTTTGTTTCCTTTCTTTAAACAGGCACATCTTACACCAATCTTACTAAACCGCGATAGCTTTTGACTGTCCCAAGATATTAGCAGTTTTTGCAAACAGCCAGCTTCTGAGACTCTCGTTAAGTGTACGCAAATATAGATTTGTTTTTAATTAAGAATACTATTATTCTCAGTTAACCTAATTCTTTATTATTTAGATTATTTAAAGAGAAATCATCAATACTGCGTTTTCTTAACATCTTTAGAATCAAACAAAATTTACAATAATTTAACCGAAGAATTAAATAGAAATAAAAGAAATGAAATGACAGTTTAAATTTGGATGTTTACCTTTGGCTTAGTTTACATATTCTTTTTATATTTTTAAATCTAAGAAAATATTTATAAATTATTCCAAAATTGTTTTCCATAGTAAATGAGGAATTTATAATTATTTAAATTCTCCTAGAATTAAATTAATCAAAATACACATATTAGAAATCTCGAGATATACGAAATATTTTTTAAACAATGTAATTTTGTATATTAACTTTAATCACAGTATTTATTGCGAAAAATATTCAATTTTTATAAAAATTTTAATAATTTTATATAAAAACCATTAAGGTGATATTTGTTATACAACAGGGGAACAAAAAAATTAATTCAGTGCAAAGAAGTTTCTTTAGAGTTCTTAAAAGTGAACACGTATGTTTTAATTATGCGGTTACTAACATTTATTATAACCAACTGAATAACACTTAAAAGCTGAACATTTTAACTTTTTCTCTGTTGTACTTAATCTGAATGAGTTATTTATTCCCTCCCCAATTTAAATGTAAATATTTTCTTCTTTTACAGATTTTGTAATTCAAAAAGAAATTAGATTAGCAATAAAGTTCAGGGAACTACACACATACATTTAGAAATGAAACATCTTCGCTCATGAGATTCTGTAGTATTAGCTTCTTAAAATATGCCTAGTTGTTAGACGTTAAAATTACATTACTAAAATGGGAAATTGTTTCAGGAATTTTATGAACTGTCATAGTCTTAAAGTCGCTAAGAGTGAATGGCGCATGAAATGAAGAATGAATGGATGCGGAGTGGTTGAATGAATTAGGAAATGCAAGGTGATATTCTGGCTAGTAGTATTATTCCCTTTTAGTATACCTCATGCCCCAGGTACTAAATTACTAAATTAAGTTCCAATAAGGATTAAACTAAATTAAAATTCCTGTCAGGAGTCGAAGATTGTGGCCCTAGAGGCCGTGCACTTCGCCCACCACCACATCACTGTCTCTTCAATCGTTTACATGAACAATAATCTAATCATTGAAAAAAAAGTTTGGGAACTTTTTATTCTTTTTTCTCTATTAAGAATATACATTCCGGTATAAGTTGTCATTATTATAATGGAACTTGGCCAATTCGAAAGTTTTTAATTCGAACACGTCGTCCCTAGATTTTCTTTTTAACATAATGTTAAAATATCGTGTGTAATTCGATTTTTTTTCTTTGCTTAATTCAAAGTCAAGACTGGAAATTCTAATTTTTCTTTATATTTCTGAATTGTTTCCCTTAATCAAAAAGTCCATACTTTGTGTCCTTAGAGATCCAGAATAAATAACACTTTTTAGGGTTCTTAATTAACCATTTTACAATATATCCGATCAAAAAAGTTCTTCCATTTTGAATTAAAAAAAAATAAGTATTATAAAATTAAGTTAATTAAAATTATTTTTTAATTATTAAAAATTTTAATAATAAAAATTATTAATTTATTTATTAAAATTTCATATTGCTTATTTATTCATTATGTATTATTTCTTAAAACTTAAATCTATCAGGATTATCCAAAATTGTTTCCAATTGGACCCCGCATCTCTTAAGGCCGTCCTTGTCTGTTCGGATTCCTGTGAATTCGGATTATCCAGGAAATTCGGTAAAATACTCTTGATATACCAAATGCAATAGAGTATTGACCCTGTGTGCTCTGTGAAGGCGTATGAAAAGAGCTAGCGGCGATTCGCACGTTACAATGGCAATCAAGTTGAGGGTAGAAAGAAAGATACCCGATTTTGTTTCTACTACTTAAGGTACTGTATTCATTCTTAAAGACCAAGTCAAATACTTCTTTTAAGTTAGGAATAAACATTAGCTTTGTTTCTAATTCGTAATTATTATTTTTCCTTCAGTTTTCAATAAAATTTTTCAGAAAATTTAAAAAAATATTTGTTCAGATTTTCCAATATTTCTGATTATTGAGGTTCTACTGTACTTGTTTTTCACTAAAATGTCTTCTCTATCACTGTATATTAACCCTTAAAACTCCGTTGTCTCCGCTAAGGCGACATGAGTTGCATGCAAACTTTGCCTTCAAAACACATATGATGCAATTTTCATTCAAACAATTTAGACAGGATTTTACTGAGACCGTTACTACTTATTTTGGTTACTAATAAAAGTAATTGCGTAGTCCTTTAAGGAATTTATCTGCGAATATGACATGTGCAATACGTATCTAATTAGTTTTGGGAAGGCAAAGGTTTAAAATTGTCCAGGCGATCCAAATTCGGAAACCTTCCCCTATTTGACGTATATAGATTGTTTGTTATCTACTTGATCAAACCTTAGTAGCTAAAATTTCAAACTTCAAACTTTGATTATTTGAAATTTTTTGGATTATTTGCATTATAAAACACAATAAGTAGAATCAAATATCTAATTAATTTGAAATAATTATCCCTTAGATAAAAAAAAAGAACTACATATTCAAAATTGTAAAAAATGAGGAAACAATTATAATTTAACAAAAATTATCAAAGAAAAGCATATTACAAAACTTAACTAGCAAAGTCACACTAGTTTATACTTTCTTCTATACGTAGTATACAAAGAAAAAGTATTGCAATCGTCAAAAAATTCGTACTTGAGATTTTCATGAATCTCCTCGTTTTCCATCTCCTGAATCCGATGAAAAAATTTCGGAACTATGTCTGTAGAAAAACGCCGCGAACTAGATAGATGAAATTTCATATGATGTTTTATTATTAGAATTGTAAGTCTGCATAAAATTTTGACTATCTGTCGATTTGTCTATTTATAACTGTATAAACGCGAAGACTAGAACACGCTACGTTGAGCTCAAACGTATTCCCTCTGGTGTGGTTTGGAAACTTGCTGGGTGGTTGCTTCCTCAGGTGTCGTCCTCGTCATTTGACCCAGTTTCAAAATTACCAGGCCCGTGGCAAAATAACCTTCGTGTTGCCTCAAAACTAGACGGTATTACATGAAAAAAAACCCAGTAAAACTAGACAGTACTCTTTTGAAAAGGCCATACAAAATGTTTTTAAAATTACATTAAATATATTGAGCTATACATTTTTTGTCTTCTGTGTCTCTTATCGTCTCTTGCCTTTGAACTTATTTGCATTGAAAGAGATTTAAAAAAGATTAGGTCACTTCAATGACCCTTCAAACCTATTCATGGATAAAAGCACGAACGAAGTTCTATTCGGTATTTCAGACGAGTTCAAGAAATGGAGTATTTTTGTAAGCGTTATTATTATATTATTTTATAAGTCGTGTAATTTTGAATTAAAAATTTAATGTGGTTCGAAAATTACAAAGATTGCATTAAGCGCTTGTATATTTCAAAAATAAACTATTGTATATTAAATTGAAAATTATATAATAACTTTTTTGAGAGGGGAGGGGGCGCAGTATATGTTTTGCCTAGGGCGTAGAAATGTGCAAATCCGGCCCAGACTTCGGATCTGTTGTCAGAATTGAGTTAAAAGCTTTGTTTCTTAGTAAGAATAACGTTTATTCCTGAATGCTACTGCTTCGCATTAATTGTGAAACTACGGAAAAAGATTATTTGTTTTTCTCAAATTGAATTTACGGCGAACTCAGTAATAATAGCAAAGTACATATCACATACCGATTTCGGTAGTAGAGGAATTTTTATTGGCCTTTCGTCTCCAATACATACTACAGATAACAATTTATATCTATTACGAAACTAACTTCTTATTAGGGATCCGTAAATCAATGACAGAAATCGAAATAACTTATTTTTACGGTCAGAAAACCGATATTTTTTTCGTATATAAAGATGCTAATAAAATTTCACGTCTTCGAAGTTGAGTGCTCTTTTATATCAAAGTGATTAATAGAACTGCATTGCATTGGATTCTCGCCAAACGGGGAGAATTTGGCTACCGTTTTTGGCGCTCTCCCAAAGTTGACCGGAAAGAGCAGGAAAGTGTGACTCATCTTCAGCATCTCCGTCGGAATTCCGAACGATCGATTGCGTCACCCCCTCCCTTCCTTTCGTTCACCCCTCTCTTTCCTCTGTCGTCACAAATGAGGGAAAAAGAAGATTGAAACAGGGACGAAGGGAAAAAAAAAATATCTCAACGCGGGCACGGTTCGTCATTAGAAAATCCTCGACTAAATCAAGTTCCTCTTTTGTTTAGGTTTGCCATACAGAAAGATGGAGTTAGAGGGGGTGAGAGAGGAGGACTTAAATGATAAGAGGAAGGAGTTAGAAAAGCGTGACAACGAAGAAAAGTTTGGACTGAAGATGGTTCCTGAGATTTTTCCAAAATGTTTCCTTAATTAGTGGTTCAGATCATTAACTGAAATGTTGTGACAGCAAATTAGGAGCAGTCAGTTCTTTTTTTTTTTTGTCACTGAGATGGAAAAAAGTTAAATGTATGCTGTTCTGTGAAAAATTCAAAACTTTCAATACGATGTTAGATGTTTTTAAGAAAATTTGTTTTAGAAACAGCAAAAATATGACAGATTTTTTTTTTAAAAAGCAGAAAAGTCATGCCTTTATGAATTTCAGATACAGTAAGGCACCGTTTATAAGTCTTTCAAGGGACTGACGTAAAACGACGTATAAATGAAAAGATATAGAATCGAAATTTTAACACATAACTTTGATTATTACAAATTTAATGGTACTAACGCAAATTCATTCAAAAGTAATAATTTTAAAGACAGCACTAGTATATTACTTACATAGTCTGAAAACTATAGTTAAATTATAAAATTATACAAAAAATTGAGAAAAATCATACTTTTATTGCATAACTTGGGTACATATTATAGATGAGTTTTCTGTTTTGTTTATTTACATTAAAATGCCTTAACTACGTAATTCCGGTGTAATGCTAAGTCAAGGGAATCTTCAAAAAGGGAATTCTCGCCCATACATTTCTTATTTTTTACTATTTATGTTCATGCAGGTAGGCCTTTATAGAAAAAGGCAGGGAAAAAAAGGATATCTCCCCCACTTCTAGAAGAAGTCTCCCCTTAATAGGAACAGAGAAATAATGACCGAGGCAAAAAATTTGCTAATTTTAGAAAGGGTGTAAACAATGAGAGAAAAGATTTGCTTCGTATAAACGAAGCCCTTTGACATTACAATGGTGATGACCGTGATGAAACGATGTATATATACATGAGCAAAACCTTTACATGCCTATCATACTTATTATTTTAATCTAATACTAATCTACTTAGACAGAAAAATTGGACAGAATTTTTTCCTCCAGAAATAAAGGGGAAAAAACCACGAAACGAAATTTAAACCGATTAAACTATCAAATAGAATAATTATTTTGCTTATTTATCACAGCATTCAGTATAATTTTTCTAGGATTATATTCTTGCGTATGAAATAAAAAAAACGAATTATAATTCTTTAAATGAATAGAATTACCTTTAAGAAACACAGTGTCTTGTTTAGAGCATGAAAGCCTGTCTGTTGGTGTGTTGCAAATAAAGAAATACAATTAGGAAAAGTTTAACTTAATAGTCTAAAAAAAAAGGACGAAACTTTGTTTCGACTCGTAAATAAAAAGTAAATTTAGCTAAATATCTATGTTTTACTCTTTAAAGCTTGGCGTTTGTTAAGAAAAAAGATGTACAAATCATTTGAATGAAGGAAAGCAAAATTTTTAAAAATGAAATATCAAAAGATTTGCAAATAATGATCAAATGTGTCTCTTAAACCATCCTCGTATTAAAAAATAATTTGAGAAATGCTCACAAAAATAACAATTCAAATTAAAAAATAAAATTAAAATAAAACTAATACTAAGAAAAATTAAAATGAAGTATTTTCATTAAAATTTTTTCAGACAAAATATAGCACTAAGATGTATTTAAGATATTCCGCTTTCTTGTGAAACGCAAGAATATTTTAACAAGTTCTGTTCAGTTTGCGAGTAGTTCATGAAAAATATTCCTGTTTCTGTGCATAAATATATATCTTCAGCTCAAATGAATATAAATTCCTTTTTATATCCAAATACATTTGAATTTTTGTATTTAAATTCATTTCTAATATGTTAAAATCATTATTAAAATTTTCTAGAGACAGAAAAGAATTGCTTTTATTAGAGCGCTAACAAGTAAAACATTTCCCTTCCCCTCAAAAATGCGAAAGCCAAAACAGAAATTGTAAAAGAGTAAGGCGTTAACAGAGATTTTCTAAGTAATTTGGAAATTTAATCACATTCATAATATATTTCAATTTTTAATGAATGTTTAGAAATTTTCTTTCTTAGGATATTCACTGAGGATTAATTTCCTCATCATATTGTTTTAAATACGTTACGCTTTTACGATTTTTGTGTTCCAGCTTCCAATATTTATATATCATCAATACAAATACAAACATGAAACGAAAAGACAACAAAAAGAAGACAAAAAACTATAAAAGTGTGTCTTAAAAATATCTCTTATAATCTCTTTTAAATTTTTAAAATTTACAAATGATTTTAAGTAATTAAGTTTAAGCACAAATCAAGGAACAATTTAAATTTGCAATCCTTTAATAAGTGAAAATTAGAATAACCTCTCTCCATAAAACGTAAATTAATAATTATATTAGTGTGCATCCATGAGCAGAGATGAAGAAAAAGGAACAGAAAAATTATACTTTTATAAAAATTCTTTTTAAAAAAATCTTTATACTTGAGAGTTAGTCATAATATATTACGATAGTTTTTTTGATATCACATGACAACGAGTTTGACGCTTCAGACAAAATCTTAGAATTATAATTTGTCTCGTCTTAGGAAAATCTTAGAATTTAATTCCTATAAAATATATTTTAACTACTCCCTAATGCGTTAATATCATATCCATAACTATTTAACTCAAAATATGGGCGAAATCAATATTTTATGTTAACACGCAGACGTGTTCTTACGATTAATATTTTGTGCTTATTATAAGACAATCATTAATTTTCGGACGAAGCAGTTAGCTAGAGTTCAAAATCTGTTCAATACTTGCTTTGAGTAAACAGAAAATAAATGGGTGCTCAGTTTTTTTCCTCCGTGAATTTAAATTTAGGTGCTATTACAATGGCGTTGTTTTGCATAACAAACAACACGTAAATGAAGTGGGAATTCGTTGCTTTGCCAAAGATGCAGACAGCCAACAGTGAGGTATAATTACGCATTCAAATGGAAAGGGGCCACTGGGAATTTTGGAAAGTCAAATGGCTTGCTGCAAAACAATACTTTTGTTCGTATAGCTATGAAGGTTTTTGCACAAATCGCGTCGCTTTTTTTAACACCATACAGTACAGGTAAATTGTTATTGAAAATCTTTGGTTTTATATGTTTACTTCACATATTAATTAAATATCTGAATTTTCAAGCAACAATATGGAGGTAGACAACCGCTTTTATAGGATTTTATGTTTTGTAATTGCTGTAACTGTTCTGTAGTTGGTCCAGGCAACCTAATTCTATTCTAGTTGTGTTCTTGTTTGAAGTGTAATCAACTAACAATGGGCGGAGCTAAATTAGCCAATGGAAATGGAAAAAGGTGTAATAAACAGATGACGAAATCCTTCTATCAATCACTTTAAAACAACTCTTTCGTTTTTTGCAAGTTAAAGTGAAAATACTTTCTTTTTCGAGTCTCATTTTCATTAAGTTTCTGCTCTTTGATTTTTGTGATTAAGATTGTTTTAACATTTGCCCAGTTTTTATTTTGGTCAATCATTCGTTTCAAAGTTTTCAATTAAGTGCTTGTCATTGGTTATTCTGTACATTTATTTACTTTTGCTTTTTAGACGTTTTTGCATGTCGTCTTTCTTCCTTTCTTGTTATTTATTTATTTACTATCGTCTTTTGCCACCGGCCTAAAATAGTGACTCTTCGGGCTACCAAATAATTAAAATGGACTGTACAATTATTTAAAACTTGTTCTTTTTTACTTTATGAAATTAGAAAATACAAACAGCGTGAATTTGAAATTTAATTGAAAATGTTTTAAGAATATTTTTTTTAAAAATGTAGCAAAATTTAACCATTTCAGAAAAACCAAGAAATAAACCCTTAATAAACCAAGAAATTTGCTTTGGATTTTTTTATCGGAACATTAATAGTGTAAAACAATCAAGAGAGCAAATTTTTGCTTTATTTAAACAGTTGAAAAAACATATGATTCGAAGATTTGATTAAACATATGAATCTCATTACAACAATGAAAAGCAAATTTTCCAATTACAGTGATACCTCGGTTTTTGTCGATAGTCCGTCCGAAAACAATCGACGAAATCCGAAACCGAAAAAAACAGAGGCAATTATTTCCATATGAATATAATTAATTCGTTCAAGACACTTCAAAATACATACCAAAAACACATTTTATAGAGAATAAATAGTGTTTAATACTAAAAACAATCAGAAATTAATATAAAACTGCTAAACATTTTAGAAGTTTCAGAATGGTACACCACAGTGAGGGCTTCACTTTATAATCACTCTAGTATTACCACACAATAAAAGAGTTATATTAGCCTATCTTTCATAGACTTATGTCCTGGCAGTTTTTTTCCTCCTGTGTAATGAACGTCCTCCGAGGCATTTTCTTCCAAAAGAGGACAGCTTCCGCACAGTTGAAGACTTGTTGGGGGATGAATCCTTCAGCCTCTACAAATCTTTGGATTCGGACACAAATTGTCCGCCCCCAGACTTGTCCGAACTTTCACCTTCGCCGTTTGTTTTCGCAAAATCAGCAGCGAGGTCTCGTGGGCAGCCGACGAAATCCGAGGCAAGCGACGAAAACCGAGATAAATTTTTCGCGGAAAAAATCGACGAAAACCGAGACAATTTTTCGAGAAAAAATCGACGAAAACCGAAACCGATGATAACCGAAGTCAACGAAAACCGAGGTATTACTCTACATTGAAAAACAGCATTGAAGTATTTATTTAAATTAAAGAAAAAATCACACATTAATCAAACCGGTATCATATTTGAATGATAAATTTGTTTATTTTAAGACAGTGTTAAAACGTTTCAGTGAGATAATATTTTTCAAAGTTACCGCTGAAAAAAAAAAGAGGGGGTTCATAAAATTAAAAAAAAGAAAACCGAGCTTATATTCCTTATTAATTTTGCTTATTTCAACAAAATCTAGGTCATTATAGTTTCAATAATTATGGGATCACATTTTTAAAACATGTTTTGGATTAAAAGTCGGCTTTTGAGATCCCATTAATGCAACTAAGACATAATTTTTTTCATTCAAAAGTAAACTTTCTCACTCAAATTAATTTCTTTTCTTATTATCTTGAAATAATTTACAAGAATATAGAGATCAGCGAAGAAATTCTAAATCGATTCGTAAAGTAGATAAGCTATTCTCTACTAGTGGGGCTCACCCTGTTTGGGTTAAACAGACATTGACAAGCCACGTTTTTTTTTTTTTTTAAGTATGTATATTGAAGTTAAAATAAGAGTACAGGCAATTTTTTACACAAAAATGAAATGGCGTTCCCTTAAAAGTAGGGGATTACATGTAAGTAGCACAAAAGGTATTTTGATGTTAATACTTAGTTCACTGGCAAGGAGACAAAATTAAAAAAAAAAAAACTACAGAAAAAAAGGACACTATAAAAATGGATATGGGTACCAAATGTAGATGTTGAAACTGCTGCTGTAGATAAAGCCTTCATTTTCAGATATTTGAGAACACGACTGTGGCGCTAAGCTGTCGATTCGATCGGCACTTTTTAAGCCAGGCTCCCCAATCGCTGGCTCTCTAAAATACTGTAAAAGTTGTTTCCCAACACAGAAACTTACCATGCAGTGGAGATTATTCCCAAGAATAAATAATATGCCCTTGGATAGTGAAATTTCCTGGCATGGTGTTGAATTATTCTACATTCTTTTTACATTGGTATGGAAAAGCATACGAATTTAACAACTATAAAGAAGAGATGAAGACCAGTATTGAACTGCATCTTTAAAAATTCATTTTATTTGTGTATAAAGATGATTCTAGAGCGCAAATAAGAAAAAGAGGAGTCGGCACTTGGAGTCTTTTTACTATTTTAGGAGTTGTTATACGTTGATTATTTGTGATCAGTGTCTTGATTTGGACGACATCAACTGCGGAAGGCTAATAGAGCGTTGCCGGTTTTCAACATTACATTTGTCCCATCTGAATTTCAAATACCATTTGTGTACTATTCGATCACTCACAGTTTTGTTTCTACAAAACTGCACATCTTTTACGTGACTTGAACAACATTCATTCTCTGCGATAATAAAAAAGCATTAAATATTGAAAATGGAACTTTTTGTTCCCCATGAATTACACTAGGGCCGTCTGCACAAATTTGAGCGCTCTGGGCAAAAGTAGGCGCCTCGTCAGATGCATAACTAGGAATTTCAGTTCCTATGGCCAAACGAAAAAACCAAATTAATAACATAATTGAGTAAAAAAAATCACCTGTTCTGTGATAAAAGCCATCCAATTTTGCACAATGACGTCTTTTCAAAATAGGATTTTGCAAGCCAACTTCCTCCACCCTTCCCCTGACATGATTAAGGGTTACATTACATAAAAGGTATTTTTTTAAATTCTCTGTTATATATTTATTAATTACAAAAATATAAAAATAGACTTAATATTTAAATTAATATGATTAAACACTTTGCATTTAATTTAATTTTTTTTAATTAACACAAAAATGCGCATTTTAATTTATAGCACGTTTATGTAATATTATAAATATATGCATGCTTATGTAACATTATAAAATCGATGGCTGTCTATTTACAAGCCCTAATATTTTCATTTTTAACACATTTAAAATTACAATTTAAAACCAAAAATGTCTGTCACCTTAGAAAAACAATCTCTATAAGTATATGTAAATTGTGTTAATGGAAGGGGTTATATACATATTAAAATTTGCATATACCCAATTTGAATTTCAAATTCTCGAGATTAAATTATCTCGAAGCAACATAAACGTTGTTATTTTAAAGAAACGGTTGACAAATTATCAGCTGTACAAATTTAGGCCTCCTAATGTTAAGTGAAGGTCACTTCTCTGTCATATCTCTAGGCGCAATCATTGATTGCAATAACGTTTCCTTTACATTAAACTGTTGCATAACACAAATCAAAACTGCACCTTTTTCTCAAATTTAAAGTAATATTTAATAACTAGCTGATCCCGCGCAGAGCATCTGCACTCCATTATATGCACACCATGCATTTTCGGCCAAATTGGCGCATTCTGGCTGCTGACGCTTCAGCTAGCCAAAAATACAGCGCGCGTCAACTATCGTCAAGAAAGAAGTTGAGGCAAGGTGGCGATTCAGCGCTCCAAGAAAATTTGCCAAGACAAAAAAAAAGAAAAGTTGCCAAATGGTGAGTGCATAACGGAAAAGCACCCAATATACAATGTTGACAATAATAAGCTTCATGATGTTCACCTCAATTTTTGAATTTAACCCGATTTCCCCTTTGCCGACTTAAACTATTTTGACGTTGATCTGAACGTTCTATGGATCGCCAAAGCCCATCTGCTTCATTTCTAACAGATCTCTTTAGAATAATTTCATCCAAAGTTTAACTTAAAGTTTATTAGTTAAGTTAAAGAAGTTATGCTAGCTGATCTCGCGCAGAGCATCTACGCACCGTTATCTGCACGTCATGCATTTTCAGCCAAAGTGGTGCATTCTGTCTCCGTAGTTTGATGAGAGGGGTTAAGGATCATTGGGGTCGCAGCCCCGTGAATCTGACAGATATGGCATGATGAAAATGGAAATTATATCTGTCAGAGAATTTATTAAGGAAAAGGAAATATGAGCTGCACATATATTCTTTTTGAATTTTTTTTTTAATTTTCTAGGATTAAAAATAAATCCATTAAACTATTAAGAAGATACTAAAAGGAAGAGATAATTATGGGAGGCAGAAGATAATGATATAGTGAGTGAAAACACTCGGGGAGAAAACTATGTCTCTCAAGGACCGAACCTTGCACCGTTGGGTTAGCATTGTGATGCCTTGGCGACTATACTATCGGGAAGTACAGATCGAAAGTAAAACAGATTTCGTGATTTGATTATCATTTCTATTGTAGTTTGGGATTGTAGAAATGGCTGAAATCTAAAAGTTGGTACACACTCTTAAAACACGACCAGATTGTCAAAGCAAGATCTTGACTGCTGCACTTCATTGGCACCAAGTCGCCAAAGCTAATGCATTAGCTTTGGCGACTTGGCACCATTTTAAGGGTGTGTACAAAGTTCTAGATTTCAATTGCCGAATTTTGGTTGGAGGGGAGGGTTTCATAAAATTTATTTGCAAGCTTTTAATGAACTTCTTTTTAGAAAAGCCCAAGTCGCTGACTTAAACTGTATTGACATTGATCTGAACATTATCTGCCTCGTCTACACCCATTTACTTCATTTCTAATTTATCTCTTTAGAATCATTTCATCCAAAGTTCCATTATACTGTAAGAAATATTGTGAACTCAATGTTTTAAACTAATTTTTTGCAATAAAAAGTTATTTCACACCAAAGCGAATATAGTAGCAGGCTATTCTTATGAAGTTACGCCTAACATGGTGGAATACCGGTTTTGTTTTGTAAACAAACCGATTATTGCCATTCGGCAATAAGTAATAAAGACGATTTCTGTGCCACGCATGTTAGCGTTTTATATATAAAGATTTTAATCAATTATTAAATCCGTATCTAAAATATTATTAAGTACAAACAAGTAAACATTTTCATGTCTATCGATAATCAGCTAATGCTCGTCGATAATTAGTAATTTGTAAAAGAAAAATATGTTAAAATTTGATAATAAATTAATAACCTGTTAAGTGATCTACAGCTTTCTGAAATGTAACAAGACTAAAATAATTTTCCAGCTTTGAACTCTATGATAACTCCTCACATGTTCAATTTAACTCACCTAAAATCCATACTCTTAATCTACTGATGTTGCAAGAATGTAACACTTGATTTTTCAAAAGATAAGGCAATTTTTGTCATTTTTACTATAAATTAGTGTTACATAGGGTAAAATCAATAATAATATTATTTGTATGGAAAAAAATTCATCCCTTATAGTTTTGGTGGCTAATATGTTAACATGCGAACTGACACTGAAGAGGCCGAAGTGGCCATATAACCCTCAGATACCTTACAGTAAAATTTGAAACTGTTCAGAATATGGCCATTTTCACTATTACAACTTAACATATGGATAATCTAAGAGAAAAATAAAGTATTTCTTTGAATGTTACTTTAGTAATAAGCTATTAACATAAAATTTTTCCTTTACAAAATTAGTTTTAATGCAGAAAAACAAACAATCAATTCAGCAAACCGCTTTCGTTTAGCTAGAATTCGAACCACGTCATTTTCACACACAGCGTATAAGAAAACATGAGAACACATGACTAGTTGATAAAACAAAGTATGAATGTATGAGGTTATAAAAGCATCTCTACTAATAAGACAGGAGAGTGTCTGTCTGTTGGCGATCTACAGAACAGACTGTTGAACCTAGAGCTACCAAATTTGGTACAGGTATACTTTGGAGGGTGGGAATGTGCACTTAAGAGCCTTTTTTTTTTTGAAATTTTAATTATTTAAAAATTAAGCAAATTTTGATAATTTTTGGACACTTTTCCGCAATAGTAGTCTGAAGTAATTATTGCACAAAAATATTTATACCTTTTTAAAGTGCAAAGTTTCACCTTTCTAATGTTGTTAGTTTAAAAAAATTCTATGATTATTTCAGTGAATTTAAAAAATATTTTGAAAGCATTATCTATTGCTTGCAAATAGGTGAAGGTTACAAAATCGTCAACACCTCTCGCAACAAGTTACAGAAAATTGTTCCCTCTTGGAAGGCCCTTAGGCCACAGGGGGTATAATTTTTGACTATGTAGTCATGCCCTTGACAGAAAATTTATCCATATTAGAACTCCTATAGCGAGTGGCCTTTGAAAAAGTTCGTCATTCGAGTTCTCTTCCATTCTAATTGTTTTCTTTTATGTGTTTTAATTATTAGAGCACAATTTTTTTTGCTGTTTGATTCTACAGTGATTTGTTGGTTAATTGTAGGACAATATTGTTGATGCAATCACTGGATGCTGGCACGCAAAAAGGTGTATTGTTATCGCTATTGTTTACTTCTTCTGTATTTTTTTCCTTTTTTATATTCGATTATCTGTATTTTCTATTTTATTTGAAGTTGCTGCATATACATCATTCTGTCTTTTGTTAAATTATATTAATTGTAATTGTTCCCTCTTGGAAGTGAGGGAGGGAAGTTATCCCCCTTCTTCTATACCCAAGTTGACATGGAAGCACTTTGCTGTATCACGGCGCACTTTTGCGAGAATATTCACAGTTCACTACCGTGAAAAGTTTTCTTTTCCTCTAAATTTTAAGCTTTTTAATTAATTAGGTTAAGATAAATGATGATTTTTTACAAATTTCAAACATTTTAAATGCATTTTACACGTAAACCACTTATAATCCATTTAAAAATGTTCACATTTTTCCGTCCTCTGATATTAAACTTATAATAGTCATTTATTTGAGTTTTCTTTTTTTTTCCTCCCCTCTCTCTTTCAAAAATGACAATGTATATTACGTTCAAAAATTTAAAATGGAAATTATTTTGTCAGATAAATAGCTCTAATTACAAATTATTAGTATAAAATACAACAATATCAACTATTTCAAACAATCTACAAATGTTGTATTTTGTTGATATAACTGAACCATTAAAAGTTATAATATGGGCCAACCAGCTGGTTGCCGAAGGAGGCTAGTGATTGCATGAATGAAGAAAAAAATAAAAGAAAAAATAATCTATGAATAGATTAAATACTAACTTTAGATTTTAGTATAGTATCCTCTTTAAAAATGAAATAGAAATTTTAAAATTTGATTATTCTCTAAACCAAAATACAGTATAAAGAAAGGTCAAATGATATGTCCTTTAAATCTGGTTTTACATATCAACAATTAAGAAGTGAGCTTCAATTTAGCATATTCAAATTTATTTCTGGATAAGGGGATAAATATAAAGAGATTTAGTTAATTTCATACTGATAAAATATCACTACTCATGAATCAATTGCTTTGCTACAATAAATTTCTATAATTAAAAATATTTCAGAGAGTTAAAAAAAAAGATCATAATGTGACCACATTAAATCCTTCAAAATGTAACAGACAAATTCAATTTTGTTGTAGCATTTGAAAATATAGAACAATATTTTTTCCCTTTCTACTAGGATCTGTGATATTCAACAATAAGAATTTTATTTGAAATGACACAAAGTTTTTTATTCTTTAAAATATATTTTAATATAAACATTAGGTTTTGTATTGTTTCTTTTGAATAAAAAATTTTTTTGAAAAATTATACAGTTTTTAATCCTTTTCTTAAATGAATCAGTAATTCTTCCATTATATAAATTGAGAATAACACTTTCATTAATTTTTTTTTTCAGTCACAAGACGCATGATGAAAATTATATCTTAACATAAATGTTTTGTATTGGCCCATTTTTGAAGTACAATTTTCAAAGGCCTATTATAGGGCAACTGCAAACAATGGGCAAACAATTTTCCAATTTTTTCAGGTTGAACATGCAAGCAGTTAGTAGTCAATGCAACTTCAACACACATAGCAAATCTATCAAGAGATGTGTCGAGACGATCTTTTGAGACGTAACTCATTTTCTTCAAGGTTTCTGCTATAACAATAATGCTTGTTACCGAGACAGCTTCACACCACGATGGATCTTGAGAAGGCATAGCCTTAGTCATACACTTCAAAAGAGCTAATAATAATGATGAAAAAATTTTATCATCGCCATCAGATGTCTTAGTATTTTCAGATGCTTCTTTATACAATGGTGACAATATACACCAAAACATTAAGCCAGGTATTGGTGTTTGAGGTCCAGGGAAATTGAAAGAACTTGGTATACTTAATTTGAAAGGTGAGAAACATAAATTTGGGGCTGAATTGATCCATTCCAATACCATACAAATAATATGATCTGGGGGACAACTTGTGAAATACATATTTGTGATGGCAGATATTAAACTCGCACAAAATATTGGAGATATAGTTGGTAAATTTTTTATTCTTTCGTTAGAAGATGATGGTTTAATGTGTTCCCGAACTACAGCTTTGGCTATAAAAGTCGAATAATCAGACACGCATGTGCAGAGTTGCATCCATGTTCCAATATAACTCAGAACATTTCCATTTTCTGTCGCTATTGCGAGCGACAATAATTTTCCTAAGACTGGCAATCTGTTATCTAACATCTTGGAACCGAATGGGAAAAGAAACTGAAAAGTAGCCATTTTTTGGTCATTTTCGGGTTGTCTGAAGTACCAAGCGATTCTCTCAACAATTTGCAACTCTTTAATAGGAGGAAGCTTTTGGTTTCGGGTATTACCCCACTTGTCTACTTCGAAAAAAACAAATTCTTCTGAAAGTTCCTTCATCAAGCCAAGTTGTTGTGATGAACAGTTCGGAAGCCAGAGTTTCTGAATGTGTCTTAAAGCTTCTGGAACTACACTTGGAAAGTCCATCTTACGGAGATAACATTTTACGTCTCCCATTTTTACTTACGAAAAATAAAACTTTTATAAAGAAGCACCCAGAATATCAGATGTAGAGAATAGCTCAGCCACCGCCGGATTTTCACAGAATTTGTAAATATTGACAAAATACGGAGTATCCTTGTTGCCAGAAACTTTTAACTTCACCATTTAAATGCTGGCTTTATTAAAAGTATTATTTATTTGTAAAGTATATTATCTATTTCATAAAGATAATCATAGGTAGATATCATATAATGCAAATATTTAGTTTCATGATTCCAAACGAAGAGTTTCTATTAATTTTCATTTTGATTCCATTTGAAATTACTTAATTGAAGCGATTGGCAACAATGTTCCCAACCATTGAAGTGATTTCATTTGCGTAGGAATTAGACAATACCAAAACTAAAATTTCTGTACGACGAATTTTGTATTTTGAACATTGAAGCATGGTATAATCTAGTCATTTAGTTTATATTTAGAAAAAATATTCCAAAAAAAAATAAATTTTAAGACTAATTTTTCAAAATGATTGGTTCAAAATCTCAAAGCGGCAGTACTGTGCGTAATCGAAAAAAAGGATCACGAATGACACTTTCTGAGGGTAAAAATTTTATTCTGATTTATCAATTTTCAGATCCTATGGTTTTCTGTAACTACCCAGGAAATTTGAAATCTTTTCTTTTGTATTAAATAGAATTTTGCTTGCAAATTCCACGGTCTAATATTAATTTTAATGCAGATGGATAATTTTAAATAAATTTTTCCCGTCATAATCTGATTTCCTTTTTAGGTAATCCTGACTTCTGTTTTATGTTTTTCTAAGTTATAATTAAATTGAAATATTACATAATTTTTTCGAAATATTTAGAAGTTATTGATGTTATGTAATTACAAGTAAACAGATGTTTCTTGTAATACTAGATTATTTAAATTATATTTTCTTATCCTAGCGTGGAAAAATTTTGTTATTGATTTAAAATTTGAAAGTAAAAATAATAAAAAAAAAATGTTAAAATTGAAGCAATTATTTTAGTATAATTGAATCGATCACAGTTTAAATAAAGTTAGCTTTAATATTTTTAAGAAGTATTTATCTTGTGAATCTAAAGAATTTGTGAAAATATTGGAATTGAATTGTGATACAATGCTAAGAATTTTGAAAAATATGTTTGTAGGAAAAATTATATTATTAAAGACCTTTGCCTTCCTTTAAAAAAAATATACCTTATGAAATTGATCTTTTTCCTTTATAAGAAAATATTATAAAATTCTAGGTAACAAAAAATAAAGTTTTGAACAAGAGCATTAAACACATCAAAGAAGATTATTACAAATGCAGCATTTATAAATGAAATGATAATGTAGAAAATGTTTTTTACTTCTGGCAAATTTTATAAGAATTAAAGTGTATAGCATTTTGAATATAGTTTATAATGCTTTAATGTATTGCATATTTTATTAATAATATGAAAATCTGCTTTGTTGTTTTATGTACTTTTACATTGTAATTTTTTTTATTTAAATTAAAAAGAAGAAATTTTTTGAAAATATAAGTTAGCAATATATTTGTTTTAGTTGTGATTCCTCCCTTCCCCTTGGAAACAGAATAATTCATTGTAAAGTCTTTTTACAAAGAATAATAATTAATTTAAATTAAGCTTTGAATTTTATTTTTTATAAAATCATTAGAGAGAGAAGCAGCATTAGCTTTTAAAGCTGCCCAAAATTCTCTAATATTTGATTAACTGGAAACAGCTTAATATTTCAATTGAAAAAAAAATTAACTATCCTGTTTATGGTATCTAAATTTTTCTTATGCTCAGTAGTTGCATTTTGCTGCCAAATTTGCGAATTTTGTTATTCCTTTAAAATGTATTCATTTTTTCTAAAGATTTATCATGCATTCATTTTTATACAAAATCTATTCATTTTTATACAAAATCTATTCATTTTTATACAAAAAGAATGTATTTTTATGGTATAAAAATTTAACTTTGAGATTTTGATGGATCTCCACATGTTTAAAATCTCTGAGTCTGAAGAAACCATTTTTGGCATTGCACCTGCCAGTCTCTCTGTGAACATGTTAACACATAAAAGAGTTACTC
This sequence comes from Araneus ventricosus, assembly GCA_013235015.1. NCBI lineage: Eukaryota > Metazoa > Arthropoda > Arachnida > Araneae > Araneidae > Araneus > Araneus ventricosus. The sequence continues at coordinate 28,180 of BGPR01014500.1, forward strand.
TGACCAGCCTTCATGTGGATCAAACATGATTGACCCGTCCGCCATAACAAAAATCAAGCACATCGGCCTCTGCATTATTGCCCGCCTTAGGGGCGGTTCATGCGATGACCCCACAGACAAAGGTATGACCCGTCATCTAGAGGGGATAACTCAACCTACACCTTAATATATCCCACTGGGAAATGAGACTATACTTAAATGGCGGGATCTCATTCTCATATTTGAGGTGTCCCTTAAGTGGGATCTGTGAATATGATAACTCAAAAGTTCACCAAGCTAACTATAATGAAATTTCGAACACAGTCTTAGCCCAGGAGGAAGCGCACTACAAAGAGTAACACGAAGACGCACAAGGGGGGGATGCAGCACCCCAATTTGTTATTTCGCTATTTAAGCAAAGCTAGCAACATTTTTATGCTATATCTGTTCGAAATGTTTCAAGTAAACAGTTATAGTTATACAATAACACATTTTTATAAGAAAAATTTAGTAAATAATACATTATATTATTCATGCGAACACATAAGAAAAGTGTATTTCTTGCATACATGTTTTATACTAAAGAATCATCTCTATAATAATCTTTATATAATTTGGATAGGAAAATACTACTAATTTTCTTAGGTATACATGAAATCATTTTTTTTTTAGAAATCCAAATAAGAATTCTGATGGGCTTTATCTTGAGATCTGATAAATTTAGGGCATAAAACACTTTTATTTTTCAGAATAGTTTTTTAAATTTTAAGCTTTTCCTCCAATAGTTTTTGTGAAAGTGGATAAGACATGTACCAGCTGACTACAGTTACATTGCCTCCAGAATAATATAACTTTTGCTTCAATCTCTTGACATTTTCACTTACACTATTATCCAGTTTAAAAATCTTGTACCTGCAAAAAATCTCCATTTTAGAAATATAGAATGTTCTTGTTTCCTCACTAGAACTTAAATAAGTAGACAGTATTATTTTCCTGTCCCTAATATCACCACTCAGTTGAACAAAGAAACCAGACTCGAAGACACACAAGGGGGTGTTCCCTTAAGGTGAATTCCAATAAAATAATTTTTCTTGAAACCTGTTGCATCTGTTGAATGTGACCTTCAAGGCAGCTAGCATGGATTTGACTCATTTCAACTAAAGGGAAGTCAGTATTTTTTATGTGGTGTGGGGTGTCGGATACCCCTTTGCTCTTCCTTGCTGGTTAAAAAAAAATTATAGATGAAACCCATATGCAGGAAGTCTGTCTATCTGTGTAACTCAAAAGTGCAACAAACTTGATATTTGAAATTTGATAAATTATTTTATTACTAGAAGTTTGTATCTGTATCAGATTTTGGACCAAATCCATCAATGTGTTGATTGTCTGCTGATCTGTTTATTTGTTTGCATGTGAACACAACTCAAAAACACAACAATCTAGATGGGAGAATTTTAGCATTTCATTTTACCATCAAAATTATAGACTGTGTCGAATTTTGGACTAACTGTGTTAAGTGGTAAACTATCCGTTGGTTTGTGAACATAATAGCTAAAAAATACAGCAAGCAAATTAAATGAAATATACTATATTAAATTTTGGATCCAGTCAGTCAAATGGGAAACGGTTCAAAATGCATTGTCAATTCTCTTCATTGTATGATGAAGCTAAACATGAAAAGCACCGTATATAGTGTAGATATACAAGAAAGTCAAGGGGAGAGCATTCCAGCTTGTTAAAAATATCTTCTATTAAGATTCTGTATAAATTAAATCAATTGTAAGATGGTGAGAAACAAATTCTATTAATTTATTCTTATACAAAAAGGCGAAATGAAGGTATTTCAGCATAGCCTGGAAATATTGACTCTGTGATTAATTAAGAGAAATCCATTCAGTCTGAGGAATTATGCTTGTTGCTCTGAAGATGCATGCTGTTGCTGATGGGTAAATGTGATCTTTGAAGATTTTTGGATACTTCCTTATTGCATCCCCCATAAGCAACTGTCAAATTTCCCTAAAGTGTCATCATTAGCAAAATCATAACTGCAATCTATTTGGCATAGTCTGAAGTTTGCCAAGTAAGATTGGGGGCTACTATAATAAGGAAGTACCGAATTTTGTAGTTACGAAAGCTTGCATCTTAATTTGAATTTTCTTTTCAAATTGATATCTTGTAGTTTTTCAGTCAGTTTGGACATAAAAAGGAATTCTGAGTGTGATTCTAAAAATGGTCCTTACAAAAATATTCATATAAAAATATTATTAAACTAAACTAGATGATTTGCTGATTGATTTTTAATTCTATTTGTTTTATTTACTAAATACATGTGATGTGATATTTTGTATTACTTTTTTGTAAGATTAATTATTACCTCTTAGAATTGCTGATTTTCAGTGAATTCTAATGAATGTTTATGCTAAAAATGAAAAAAAAAAAAAAATGCAATTTAAAGAATAGTATAAATGTTATATTACTTTGTTGTAACTTTATTTTTATCAGAGCCTTTCAACATATAAAATAATTGCCTATGAATTGCCATTGTTTATATTTAAAATATATATATATTTATTATTTTTTTCCCATTTTATAGCTGGAAGACTCTTACGTAAAAGGATATCTGTTTCTCGGCAACTTTTAGCTGCTGGCCAAGTGTGGAAAAACAGTCTTCCCAGTCATGATTGTGATGTTGTTGTAACATTCCCTCAGTCAACTACTGAAGAAACCCTAGTATGGTTTCTGACACAGCTCAAAACAAATGTACCAGAACTCTTGGTAGAAGTTAGACATCACAGACATACTAATGTGTATGGATTTTATTTGACTACTTCATACGAAAAGTATGTATTGAAATCTAAATTTTATAAAAGTTGAGATTTCCCACTTGTTTATCTTTGTTTTCAGATAATTATATTGAATATATTTGTTTTCAATGCTTAAAATTGTTTTATGTAGAGCAGAGAAAATCAATAGAGGTAAATGACATGTACTGCTGTGTACTTAACTTTGGCAATTACTAATACTGCAGACCTGGATCACGAAGAGGAATGGGGTTTTTTTTAGATATAATTATACAAAGGAATATTTAGGTTATTGGAAGAAAAGAGAAATATTGTATTTTTCAAACATTTTTATGTTGAAATTTGAGATACAACATTTTTATGCTAAATTTAGTTACTTTTATTAATTTAATTACGACATTTGTTTAAATACTAAAGTTTGGACTAGTGGCATAGCTGCATCTTTTGCCACTGGGTTGAGATTGCAACATACTTCCCTTCTGTTAGAAGTTGTATGGGTTATTATAACTTAAGAATAAATATAAGTAAAAATATAATTTCATTTGTAATGTAAAATATGAAATTACAGTGTAATTTTTCTTGTTTTTTGATTAGAAAATTGTTGATAATATCATTAAAATCTATTCATAATTTGATTTATGTTCAGTAGATCCTATTACAGGATTTGTTAATCGCAGGTTGCTAATCGATTATCTCAGATAATTTTTAATCATTTTTACTTTCTCATATACGAAGTATAAAAGAGAAAGTATTGTAATCGTCAAAAAATTCGAACTTGAGATTTTGACGAATCTCCACGTTTTAGACCTCCCTGAGTCCGAAAAACACAATTTTGGAATTATGTCTGTGCGTGTGTCTGTCTGTGAACACGATAACTTGAAAACTATTAGAGCTACAGGGATGAAATTTGGTATGTGAACTTGACACATAATTTGTAGGTTTCTATCAAATTTTAGACAAAATCCACCTACGGGAAGTCTGTCTGTCTGTCCGCTGTCATGTGAATACTATAACTCAAAAACTTGAATAGCTAGATGAATAAAATTTGGTACACAGTTTTATCATCATGAATGTAGGTCCGTATCAAATTTTGGGCCAAATCCGTCAAAGGGTTGACTGTCTGTCGGTCTGTATATTCGCATACTTGTAAAAATTATATCTTCTAAACCCTTTGGCTTAGATAAATAAAAATTGTTATGACATTTGCTAATATTAATTATAGATCTGTGCTCAAATTTCGTTTCAATCCGTTGGAAAAAAGGTGTTCAAATTGCACATTGCGACTCTGTTGGCGAGCGTTTCGTTTATTTTACTCAAGTTAGTATAGTTGGCTTTTGACCTTGGCGGTCTACGAAATTGTAGCTTTGAAAGTGCTTCGTTTCTTCCCATTTGGTTCTTTTTTCTCCCTTTTGGCGAATTCTGATCCTGCTCGGATTATTTTATTTCCGTTTTGTCGTTTCAACGTGTGCTGTACAAAACTTGTTGCGTTCTGGGAATAAGCAGATTTGGAAATTTTTATCCAAGCGAGTTTGCGGGGAACTGACTTAATTTCGCTTATTTTTTTACCTCCACTGCACTAGGGTTTTAGCTTATTTTTTGTCCCTACATGTGTTAGGAGTATACGAGAAAGTTTAGGGGAGACCACTCCCGCTTGTTAATTTTGAAAAACTTTTGCAATTTGTGACACTGACAGCAATTGTGAAACAAATTCTTAAAATTATGGCAAAATTAGGAACAGAATTTTTTAAGCTGTAATTTTGAATAAACTGTAGCAGTTCAATGGGGGCTCCTTTCCACTTTTCTGTTCGATCTTCATTAGTGGCATAGAAATAAAATTTTGATGATATTTGGGCATGCACACTATTTTTGCATTTCACTTTTATTTATGTAGATACTATAGTATAGATACTTTTCCTGTTATTTATATAGATACTTGAAGAAAATCTATTTAGTTGTTGGGTTTTCAATAGCATACAAACTATTTAGATGTTTCACTTTTTATTATATTATTGTTTAGCTTCTAGGGCTCTCAGCAGAAAACAGTGGAAAGATGGTTTTTAATTAATAAAAATAATAACTATTTAAGTAATTGTCTCAAAACTTTCACCAAAACCTTCCTTATACCCCATAGTATTTATGAGCAAAATTTGAAGAAAATCTATTCCATAGTTTTGATTTCTGTAGCGTACAAAAAATTGGTGTTTCAATTTTTTTGTATAGATTTATGTGACAATTACTGTTTCTCTAATAGAAAATATCTAAGAGTCTTATTTTTACTCTCCATAATCTCTAATTCCCAAGAATTGGTAATTTATTGGAATTTTAATTTGTATTAGTTTGATTCTCTTGGGATGTATATTTTGCATTCTCCATTTCAGTTTGCTGAAAGGGGCTGAGGAGATGCGACTTCGTAAACCTCTAAAACCCCAGTTTGGTGGTGGCATGAAGGAATTTGTATATGAAGAAAGAGAGTGCTTCAATCAGTCTGAAAACAAAGACTTATTTCTGAGCAGCCAGGAAAGACAGAGTATTATTCTCAATCTACTGTATGGACTCAGAGCTTCAGATAAAGATGAACTTCTACATATCAAATTCATAGAAGGCCAGCCAATTGGTAATTATAGTCATTTAAATTGACATGGTTCTCTAAAATAAAATAGAGATAGAAATGAGGTTTAATATCTAAATATATATATGGTCAAAATATTACATTTTGCATCATTATTTTTGGGGCTCCTGATGTATAGTCAAACGTCCAAAATCCGGACCTTTTTCATTCTGTAACCCCCTCCCCCCCCCAAAAAAAATCATAACTTTTATATGACAAATCGGTGCTCAGAGTCAGCAGAAACCAGTCATAACCATCTGGGGAGGGAAAGGATTTAACCACATGTAAAACTTTCCCTCTCTAGCACTCAAAACAAACTAGTCCAGAATGTAAGAAATGTTAACAAATAATTGCCAAAGATGACGCCTTTGAAGTACTGCATTGTAACGATAAAGCCCAGACAGCGTGTCACCTTACTGATGCTGAAATATGCAATATGGTGTTGATGAACTCCAAAACTTCGGTATTCGATAGCGAGGAAAGCGAAGAAGAAACACAAGCGGAAGATATTGATTGAGCCAATTGACAGTTTAGTGGAAATGTTGAACACCGCAATAAAAGGACTTGAGCAAAGAGACTTTATTTTGAAGTCGGGCATATAGCGATACATAAAATAAAAGAGAAGTTACTTAATCAAAAACCAAAACTAATGAAGCAACTCATTTTTAATGGTACTGAAAAAATAAGATAGGGAACTTAGTTTTCTGCCTCAGTTTTTATTCATAGTGTATTTGAAGATCGAAATTGTTTAATCTAAAATTTGGTTAGATTATTGTGAGATTTAAGCATTAAATGGGAAATAATATAAATTGATTAAATTTACATAATGGGAAAAAGTTGGGGGTGCTGCAGTACTGCAGTTCCTATGCATGAGCTGCCACTGAAAGAATGTTTTCTTCTAGTATTCTTGTATTTATATGTACAAAAGTTCTATGTGCTTCTGTTTATCTGGTAGTAGATATAAAGGCCCTATGTTTTTGAAATAATAAGATGTTGTGTTCTTATGCACTAATGAGGAGTAATCAATGAACTGTAATCAAGTTTGTTTGATAGAAAATAATTTATATTTGTCAATCAATATTTCTGTATTTAGAGAAATAGAAACTTTCAATGAATATTTTTAGTTAATCTTTACAGCAAATCAATGAATGAAAATAAAATGTTTCTATCGTACTGCTAAGTAAAATGTAAATTCTCCCCTTCTTTTTTCACTTCACCTCATTTTGGTAGATCAACTTCACTTGGTGCATGTGCAAAAGCTTGGGAGTTTTTCTATATCTGAAAATGATCAGTAGTTGTAGCTTTTATAGTGTGTAATTAAATTTTTTAATGTGTAATGTAAATTTTTTAGGTATGTTTATAGTATGATGCTTTTATAGCTTGCTGTTTCTATGTTGTTACTTTTATAATACATGTTCTTTCTTTGTTGTTACTTTATATTATATGTTCTTCCCTGCTGTTACTTTTATAGTACATGTTCTGTTTCCTTTCAGCTTTCAGTACTTTTTGAATTTTGATTGAATATAATTTTATATATTTCACTTAAAAGTTATGTGTTTTATTACCTGTGGTGTATTCTCAAAATAAGCAGTTCCGGAATGCTCTAACCTGGAGACGACAAAAATTGTGCTGTTTTAAGGATGTTTTCACAGTTTTTTCTCGTTTATTTCTTTTTGAAAAAAAGCAGTACCAGAATGCCATTCCGGCTCCTTTACACCCTTGTTTATTACGCTTACTGGAAATTGTATCTTCTATTAATGTTAATATGTTTATTTTCTTATTTAACGCAGTGCCTAAGTGCTTAGCTGAAGGAGTTATTTCACAAGTTTTACCTTTGCACAATTCAGATGCTCTTAACAATCTAAAACGGACTTGGATGCAAGCTATTTTCAAACCCCAGCCATTAAGTAAGTTGGAATAATTGTATCTTCTACATTCCAGTATATGTCTCGCTAGAACTGCCTCCATTCAGTTCTTCCAATCAGTTTTCTTTTTATATATGTATACAGGTTCTGAACCCTTTTAAGAAGTACTGTATATGAAAGATAAAATTGAATTATTTAAAATTTTATTTCTGGAAAGAATTCTGTGAATTTGTTTCTTTTTTATCTGTTTAATGTTTGAGGTTTTATTTTTATGCCTTATTAAGTAACTGATAACTGTTGTTGCATTTCAATGACAATATGGATGAATAGATAAAATGATTGTCTGTTAGCTCTATTATTTTATTTCATGTTTGCAATTTTATTAGATCTTGTGGAATAATTTCATTGCATGTACTAAGAGAAACCAAATAACTAATTCTGCTACTGTGAAGAATTCATTCCTATATTTGTCTAAGGCACTGTTAAAATAGTTAAAGGTGATGTTTTTAATCTGTTAATAGTACATCTTTTAAATTCACTTACGATTTTTTTATTATTATTATTTGTATAGGTTAGGTAAATGAGTTAAATTTCTCATACTAGATTTTTTTTATATAAAAAAAATATATGCATCCGTTTTTAGATTTCAAAAAGTTGAGTTTTTTCAAAACTCGCTAGTCATTCAAATCCATCATATAAGAGCCACTTTAGCATCCCTTTGCTCTTTAAAATTGGTTTCATAATATCCTAAGAATTACCTGAATTGTAAATTTGCTAACAATTTCCAAAATCTTTTAAGGTACCCGATTGGTTTAAAATTGTCATTTTTGATGAAATTATTAAAAAAAATTTTATGACTTAATTTTGTAGCCTGTTTAATAAGCTTTCTAAAATTGTCTCACTTTTCACTCTACGTGAATTACAAATGGAATTACAGCTGTTTTATTACTGAACTGCAAGCATTATTTTAAGTTGCCTGAAAACTTTAAATGCGTTTTCTGAGAAATGATATTTTTGAGGAAAACTGTCGACCGTAACAATGATTTCTCAAAAAGTTATTCAAGTATTGATATTAAATTTTCTGAGATTGTTTTCTGTAATATGCTTGATGTTTTCATCTAAAAACTAAGGTCAATTTTAAAATCAAGTAATATTTTTAAGTGTTTAAATATAAACAAAAAGCATTTTTTATGAAAAATTACCAGTTTAGTAACTATGTTCAGCCATATCTCAAAACTATTTTGAAGTACAAGAAAGATTGTAGAGCGTAACACAGATAACCATCATAAAAATGTACTCCTACAAGGATTTATGTATATTTAGAATATGATTTTGTCTATGGCTGTTAGCGCAAGGCAAATATTTTAATCATTTTTCTTCAAATTTCTCAGTTTTTTAAAAAAAATATTATTTTGAAAGCTTAATTTTACAATATTTTCATAGTTTTAAAACATATGCAGTTGAAAAATAACATTAAACTGTATATATATAAGTTATTTTTCAAAAAAATGTCTCCAAACTCAGTCGAATTTAAGTAGTTTGTTTTATACTTGCATTAATAGAAAGCAACTTATATAAAAAATATTTACCTGCAAAGTTCAGACACAAATGAAACTAAAGGTGAACATACAAATTTTCAAAAATTTGTAGTCATTTAGATCAAACTGAATAAATTAAGTTTAATATATCAATTGCAGCTGTTTATCATATTTCAAAAAATTAATTATAAAATGAATTTACATGGAATTTGGTGCATGCTATTAATTTTAAAAAAATTATTTAAAATATCTGCATGCTTATTGAAACCTCGTTTGCCATTCGTTGCCAATTTTAATTTTTAAAATGTAGTTTATTCTTGCATATCATCCCTATATAAATAATTGTGAATAAAATAATTTTTATATTTCTATTTTTACAGATGATATTTGTGATTATTTTGGAGTGAAAATTGCCATTTATTTTGCCTGGTTAGGCCATTATACCAAGGCTTTAACACTGCCAGCTTTCTTCGGAGTTTTTTTGTGGCTTTGCTATTATGGCAGAGATCAGGTATTTACAATTTATATATTTCTGTTATTCATTAATCTTATGTAGTTTACATTAATAAGGCATCTATAAAGATTTTTTTTAAATTTTGGCCACTCTTTATTTTATTTTAAAATGTTTAGTAAATTTTATGTCTTTTTTTAATTCAAAGGATTTATTTTTTTATTAATTAGCAAATGTTTGTTAAATATGATAGGCAGTTTAAACTCTTTCCAGAATTCTATGAACACTTTTGTCTTTTTATTTCATACAAGAAGTAATTTTGTGTTATATTAGCATTATTTTTCTTCTACATGTTTATAGATTTAATCCTCTAAGCACCCAGTTTTTGTTGTGATAATTTCATTTCTTAGCAGTGGGATTTTAGAATGGATGAACTTTATTTTTTTCTTTTAATTGAATTTTTGTAATCCTTAAATTCTGAAAAAAAAAATCTCTATTCTTTATTTCTCCTTAAATTTCTAAGAAAGTCTTTGCATAAATATGTGATAGCTACAATGTAAATAAAGATGAACAGAATTTTCTGGATTTGTTTCTTGGAGAATTAATTATCTAACTTTTGATTTAGCGATTTATGTCTGTCGAAAAACAATAATTTTATTCTTGTGTTATCAAATCAATTGATAAAAATTGCAATTTGGATATTTTCAAATACTTAATGACAAAATATTATAAGATTAAAATTGTAAAATTGCATATTTATGTTCAAAAACCAGTTTTTGAGTTTGGCAGCAAGAAGTAAAGAATGAGTAAATGTTTATATATTTTCTTAATTTCATTTTTAGAAATCATAATTTATGGAGAAATAACTAAATTGTGTAACTTTTATTTTATTTAAAAAATATCATGTGGGAGATTTAAAAAAAACACTTAAAAGGTGTAGAATAGGTTATAAAAGATTATTTTCTTAATATTTTACTTTCCACGAAGAATATTTGCTATTTTATAGTTTTATTAGCTGATAACCCGGCATTGCTTGGGATTCAAGTTTTTTCATATGGCCCCCTCCATTTCTTTTTCTGCAAATATTGTCACCAACTTTCTCCAACAAACATAAATATCCTGTGAATACTTTCTTGTTGAATTAAAACTTTCAAATCTAACCTTTTTGTTACCTCAAAACAGTAAGGAATGAAATTACAAGAAGTTTGGAAGAAGAATTTTTTAAACTTTTAAACAATATAACATATAACTAATACAACTTGACAATATACATTTATACCGTATAGAATTTCCCCAATAATTCCAGGTGTTAGCTCCCATTTGTGCTAATACATCACTGGGTATGCATAGAGAAGAATAAAATGAACATGTATACATACACACACTAATGAGCTCTGTTATATAAATAGATAATTAATAATTTAACAGTGATGTTTTGTTCATGGCTGCTTATTGCTCTTTCTAGGCTACAGAAGATATTTGTTTTGTTGTGTTTGCTTTGTTCAATGTTTTATGGGCAACTCTGTATTTGGAATCTTGGAAAAGAAATTGTGCCGAATTAGCTTATCGGTGGGGAACACTGGATATTCAGAATGAGCTCTTAGCAGAACCTAGACCTCTTTTTACTGTATGTTATTCTTATACATACTATCT
>BGPR01014501.1:0-15030 GCA_013235015.1 Araneus ventricosus
AATTTTTTAGTTACTTTCTGATTGTCTCAGATTTTTTTTTTTTTTTTCGAATTTGTTCAAGAACCCCTCCTCCATTCTGTAGCCAGCGTGCCGGATTGAGTTCAGAAATCTTTTCACTTTGCCAAAAAATACCTTATTCGAAGTTCAGGGGCTGTTAGCACAGGTAAAAACTAAGAATTTAAAAAAGTTATTCTAAAAAGTGTAAGGAAATGCTTATACTAATTTGAACAATTTGGGCTGTATCTTCAGATTGTGGAACTTTTTCGCAGAATAAAAACAGTTTTTTAAAAAGGAGAATTTTTAACTATTTCCAAATTTTTAATTTTCAGTTTATAATGTATTATGAATATTATGGCACCATGAAATCAATTTATTCTGAAATTCTACACCAGGCACTGCCACTCGAACGGGATCAAAATTGAAATAAATGAATCGATTCTCTGATAAATGATTTCTGAAAATTTTAAAACAGAGGATCGTAAAGGCACTCAAGTGCATAAAATGTCTAAACTCTTGCACATAAAAAAAAAATTCGAGCGAAAATTCAAATACCAAATGCCACCTTTACAAACATGAAGCAAGTCCAGTTAAATAAGTGTAGATAAAAGCATAAGCAAACCTCTGGAAAAGACGCAAATGCTTTACACTGAAGTCGCGTGAAATGCAATAATAACACTACAGTGGATTCAGCACTCAGCCGAATAATCAGTCGTCAAGCAAAATGGAATCTGCACCTGTCTATTGTTTTCTCAAAGATGGCGACAAAAGCAGAGAGGATAAGGACAGCTGCATAGATTTGTTCTACAACTCTGTGATTGTGGCACCCACTTTGCTTTATTTGAATTAATTACTCGAAGAGTTTACTTCTACTTGCGCAGAAAGAATTATAAACAATTGTTATTTCAGAGAACAAAAAATATTTATCTAAAATGAGTGAAAATAGAATGCAATAATTCATTAATACTTGCACCATCAAAATATACTTTTTTAAAGGCATATTAATAAACTTGTCGCAGTGTTTTAACATTTCTTATCCACACAATTACAATATGGAGGAGAGATTTTATTTAGCAATGAAAGAGGTAAATTAAATACGCCACGTTTTGAATTTTCATCATAATGCTCCATCATTTATTTTAAATCTTAGAACAACACTTTGAAATAATCTTGTGGGTGGCATCATTTAAATTATTGTTATAAACCTGTTTCCATTTACTCCAGGGTTTCGTTTAAAATTTGTCGCCTGTCTAGCGTTTGTTCAAAGATGGCGTCAAAATCATAGAGAATAAGGAGAGCTGTATAGATTTGTTCTAGAACTCTCTCTCTCTCTCTCTCTCTCTGTGATTGTGGCACCCACTTTGTTTTATTTGAATTACTCGAAGATTTTATTTCTATAATAAATTTGTTTATAAGAATTATAAACAAATGTTATTTCCGAAAGCAAAAGAAATTTATCTAAGATTAAGAGTGAAAATAGAAGCAATAATTCATTAAAACTTGCGCCACAAAAATATCTTTTTTTAAAAACTGATAATACACTCTTCGCAGTGTTTTAAGCATTTCTTATCCAGACAATTAAAATATGGAGGTGAGTTTTTATTTAACAAAGAAAGAATTAAATGAAATACGCCCACGGTTTGAATTTTCATCACAATGCTATATCATTTCTTTTTATCTTAGAACAAGTCTTCAATTACGTTGTTCTATCTGCTCTAGGGTTTCGTTTAAAATTTTTTACTTTTAGAAATGTGAGTAAATTGAAATTTCAGATTTTAAATCGATTTTGAGAAATTGATAAAAGGGAGCATTCAGCTAGTCTTCAGAATTAAGAATTGAAAATAAATGTACTTAAGGTTTTGAAAGAATTTAAATCAAACATCTTGAATGCTCCATTCGATTTAAAGATTTCGCAAAGCTAATTTACATTGAGATGCGAGATGTTTCAATTTTAAAATCTTCAAGGATTTGTTTAATTTAGCGGCTGATAAATTAAGTTAATTCATAGAATATTATATTTACAATTTTAGATAAGAAAAGATTAGTAAGTATTAATAAATCCATCTCATGTTTTTAAAATTGCAAAGTAGTTCGATTTTATTTTACGAAGCATTAAAAAACTGGTACTGAAATGAAACTTTTTTTGTAAAGCAAAAAAACAGACATCCAGACTTAAGTTATGCTCAAAAAAGAAAAAATGATAAAAATTGCGTAAAACAGCAGGTTTAAGTTTGTAATGTAATTTAAATTGAACATTCTGAAAGTGATTTTTAATTCAATATAATTAAAATTAAAGTATATAAATAAATGAACACAGAATTCTAGTTGCTTATCAAATTTTCAATCAAATCTGTGAAAAGATTGATTGTCAATCGTTCTGTCTATTCGTTTGTTTCTGAACGCTACCACTCAGAACAACAACAAGGTGGATAGATGAAATTTGGTATGTGATCTTGATATCACAGTCGTAAGTTTCTATCAAATTTTGGACCTAAAAAGTCCTGTAGGAAGAGTTCCTGTACTACGAAGCTTAATATAAACTGCCCCATACCGCGGTGGCCTGCTGGTAAGGTCTCGGTTTCGAAGCTGAAGGATTCTAGGTTCGAAACCTGATACCTCTGAAGATCCACCGCGTATGGGGCCTGTTTTACGTTAAATCATACGTAATGGCCAGAAGTCACCCGAAAGGAGCAACACGAGGAATACTTTGAAACGGACCTCGTCACCTTGAACCGCGGTCAGAGTATGACACATGAGCGGGCACCCCCGCTCCAAACTTCATACCAAACCAGCTTCGGGAGCTTTTGGCCCTCTATGTATGATTTAGAGTATGAAAAACAATCAACAAGAAAAAATAGAACAAATTTAAAAAGTAATCAAAATTTAAACTATAACAAAATTATTTTAATTAATACACAATAAAATTAAAAGAGTTAAATTTAGAAAAAAATAGATAAAATGTTTAAGTAGCTCTCAATTGCAGCAGCAAAACAAAAAACAGATAACAATAGAAATCAAGATCATACAGAGGTAGCCTAAAATAAATACATAAAGAAATAAAAATAAACTCAGAGTGAATCGAATACAACTAAAAATAAAACAAGGAATCCATTCTAGTCCACTTTTTCAAGGGCTAAGAACTATTCGAAATGGTATGATCGTATAATTTAGCTTGCAACAGGCTCAATACGCGACGGCTCTTCATTGCAGTCGGGTTTCGAGCCTGGAACCCTCCGGCTCCTAGGCCAGCGCCTTACCACTAGGCCACCGCGGCCTCATGACCTTCCTAGCTCGTGCCAAATCAATGTCCATTGTCTACTTCGATTTTACCGAAAAATTGCAGTTTCATGAGTTGCAGATCGGCATTATTGCGTCGTGTAGCTGCAAAAGTGGCCATCTACAAATAACAAATGTTTTGAGGAAAATAGATTTTCTGTCGCATCTTGTCGAAATGAAATTTAAAAAATGAACTGTATGGCATTCGAAGCGTTTAGGAAACATGTTCTAGTATGCAATTTATGATGGCGAGATGTGAAGAGGGTCAAATAGACTTATAATCTTTCAAAGAGCGTATTTTTGAAAACTGGAGATGGGCACTTTTGCAGCTACACGACGCAATTTAAACTCCTATTGAAACTGAAGCAGGGTCATTGACAGAGAGGAGAGAAAGCATCATTTAAAAGTTATTGGCAAGTGAGGCGCATTGAAGGACTTTTGTGATGTTCATTTTACAGGCTGTCTACTCTCAACCAGAGTAATTGCTAATTTATAAACCGTTAGTGATAAGCATATAAGTTGGAAATTATATTTTATGTTGTATGAGTCAGTTAATATACAGCAGAAAAAAATTGATTAGTCTAAATTTTTAATGTCTCCCGGTCCTATTTGACATATTTAGTAAAATATTCTTGACACACTAATAATTTAAACAAAAAAATGTTCCACTCTTCTGCGAATAAAACTGACCGAGTTATGGCGCTTTGCATTTCACAATTTTAAACCATGCATTAAATGAAAGAATCGTCCTCGAGACTGCCATCGAAATGGTGTAAATTTATCTATAGCAGCGATTTCCAAAGCTTAAAAACTCGTTCAGTTTTAGTCTTAGATGAATGGGACTTCCTTTTTTTAAATGTGCGTCAAAAACGTTTTACTAGATATGAAAAATATGACCCGAAGAATGTATAACAGTTTAGAGTTATAATTTTTAAAGCATTACATTTTTGTACACAAAATGCTTAAAATATGATTCTTGTTTTCATTTAAAGCATTTTTCTACGTTGAAGCATTAGTCTGTCTCTAAATGTTTAGAAATTAGCTATTTAGAGTGGACAACCATTGTTCCTATAGTTGTCTTAAATCAAACTGAAATCTGTACTTTTACCCATCCGAGTGAACGTTAACGGAATAAGTCAGAAACGGAACGAGCTAAGTGGATGAAATTCGGCATTTGCTTCTATCACTAGGATGAAACTCGGCATTTGCTTTTATCACTAGGTTGAAATTTGGCATACCATTGTTTTTTTCCGTAGGATTAAAATCTGTATATCGTTTACGTCGATGAAAGGACCAAGATGAAATTCGGTATACCTATGGCTTTACCCCTAGAACTAAATTCGGTATACCTATCGTTTTACCTCTAGGCTTAAATTCTGTACACCTATGGTTTTACAACTAGGATTAAATTCGGTATATAGTGTTATCATTAGCATGAAATTCGGTATACCTATGGTTTTACCTCTAGGATTAAATTCGGTATATAGTGTTATCATTAGGATGAAATTCGGCATTTGGCTTTATCACTAGGTTGAAATTCGGTATATGGTTTTATCACTAGGATGAAACTCGGCATTTGCTTCTATCACTAGGATGAAACTCGGCATTTGTTTTTATCACTAGGATGAAACTCGGCATTTGTTTTTATCACTAGGTTGAAATTCGGCATACCATTGTTTTTTCCCGTAGGATTAAAATCTGTATATTGTTTACGTAGATGAAAGGACTAGGATGAAATTCGGTATACCTATGGTTTTACCATTAGGATTAAATTCGGTACATAATTCTATCATTAGGATGAAATTCGGCATTTGGTTTTATCGCTAGGGTGAAATTCGGTATATGGTTTTACCGCTAGGATGAAATTCGTTACATGTATTTACCACAAGAATTATATACCAAATTTTAGAACAAATCAGTGTAGTGGTTGGTTGTCCGTTGCTCTGTATATTCCTGTGCATGTGAACGCGATAGCTCAAAATAGCAACCAAATAGAAAAATAAGATTTCGTATATGTTCGTGACATCAAAATTGTAAAATGATCATCAGATTTTGGGCTCAGTTGGTCAGTGGGCAGAAGTCTAAAACGGATACTCGATTCTCTTCTCTCTACAACGAAGCCTCACATAAAACGCCCAGAATGTAAAAGTAGGCAAAAATGCCGAGGGGCGCAAACTCCCGTAGGTTTTTTCATTACATTCAGATCCCATAGCTCTCATAGAAACGAATACACACTTCTTTGGGATAAGAAAACAACTACAGAAAAACTTCGATTAACCGTCACAGTCCGGACCAAGGCTGTGACGGATAACCGAATAGACGAATAACAGAAATCCTCCTAATACATACTTGCAGTAACGTGATTTCACTGCTGGCTCGGGAAAAAATGAAAATGAAATCCTTTAAAACTGAATAAAACTCGCGTATTGTATTTGATTTTATAAAACTGTCTATATGAACTTTAATATTAGAGTAGTAATGAACAGAAATGTATCGTAATACTATAAACCTACGTTGCTTCATACAGTAGAGTGAAAAAATGAAAACGAAATCCTTTAAAAGTGAATAAAACTCGCATGTTGTATTTGATTTTTATAAAACTGTCAATATAAACTTTAATATAAGAGTAGTAATGAACAGAAATGTATCTTAATACTATAAACCTACATTGCTTCATACAGTAGAGTGAGAAAATGAAAACGAAATCCTTTAAAAGTGAATAAAACTCACATGTTGTATTTGATTTTATAAAACTGTCAATATCAACTTTAATATAAGAGTAGTAATGAACAGAAATGTATCGTAATACTATAAACCTACGTTGCTTCATACAGTAGAGTGAGAAAATGAAAACGAAATCCTTTAAAAGTGAATAAAACTCACATGTTGTATTTGATTTTATAAAACTGTCAATATAAACTTTAATATAAGAGTAGTAATGAACAGAAATTTATCGTAGTACTCTAAACCTACGTTGCTTTATTCAGTAGAGTGAAAAAATGAAAACGAAATCCTTTAAAAGTGAATAAAACTCACATGTTGTATTTGATTTTATAAAACTGTCAATATAAACTTTAATATAAGAGTAGTAATGAACAGAAATTTATCGTAGTACTCTAAACCTACGTTGCTTTATTCAGTAGAGTGAAAAAATGAAAACGAAATCCTTTAAAAGTGAATAAAACTCACATGTTGTATTTGATTTTATAAAACTGTCAATATGAACTTTAATATAAGAGTAGTAATGAACAGAAATGTATCGTAATACTATAAACCTACGTTGCTTCATACAGTAGAGTGAAAAAATGAAAACGAAATCCTTTAAAAGTGAATAAAACTCACATGTTGTATTTGATTTTATAAAACTGTCAGTATGAACTTTAATATAAGAGTAGTAATGAACAGAAATGTATCGTAATACTATAAAACTACGTTGCCTTATACAGTAGAGAGAAAAAGTAATCCGTGGGCAATTTTGAAGATGTTTGTTTGTTCAAATCTTTTAGGCGATGACCATCGATTGAAACTGAAGGGTTAAACGACTGACGGTTTATCGAAGCTTTATTGTAAATACATTCTGAAGAGAAGGAAAATTAGAGTTTGCAAAAAGTGTCAATTTGTCCATCTCTGTAATTGTGAAGAAAAATATAAAATAACCCAAGAAAGTTAAAGAATACGCATGTCTTTAAAATAATACTAAGACGGAGAAGATTCTACTTAAAGATAGTGTTAAAATTTTCATGAAATGTAGCACGGCGTCTCATTATAACTCATTTTTCGGTTACATTTTCGCGAATGTATCATTAGCGTGCTTTACAAATTTCATGTTCCAAACTTCCAAGAGAGAGTGGGGAAAAACGAGGTAAATGATGAAAATATAATAGAAAATGACAACTTTCTGTCAATTCCAGGCGGCTCCTTAATTGCATAAGCTTTGGAAGCTTAAGTACAATGAAAATATCATTATAGGTTACTGGAAAACGACTGTTTTTAAATTATATAGTGCTGTCATATCGTTAAAATGGAAAATTGTTCCCTCTGAGAAATAATGTACAGTTTCTATGACTAATGATATATATTTGTACATTAGAATATTTCGTTTTTTTTAATGGCACATAGGATAGCGATGCATTTCTCTTTGTTAATAATTCCCATAAAACTGTGTTGTTACAATTCTGAACAATTATTAATTACTATAAGATGTTGCCTTTCTTTATGCTTTTATTATATATAAGATATATTTTTTCAATAATTTTTTCTTTACTTAGCAAAATAATTCCTGAACCATCAAACACAAATGATAAGTGTTAGAGCAAAGCAAGATTTCTCCGAAATCTTTGCTAAAATTAATGAACGTTTTACACTTGGGATAGAAGGTAAAACTGTTCAAAATGTTAATTCCAGAGAGTTAATAAACATACTTGTGAGCCCTGACTCAACAGAAAGCAGTTTCAATCAAGAAATAATACGGTTTTTACGAATTTCAAATATACATTTATTTACAGACTCATCATAAATAAATTTTCACACCGAAACGAAACTGGAGCGGAAAATGGCAGGTGCACAATTTCGAAGCAAAAAATAATTAAACCAGTGGGAGTGGCCTCCCCTAAACTTTCTCGTATATTGCTCAAAAATTTGTCATTTCCCCTCCCTTTGCGTGGATAAAAAAAATCGAACCTACTGTAATCCAGAATGCAACGAATATCAGAAGGTTTTTCATTGCAGATGATAGTGATAGTAAAATATTTAGGTGAAGAATCATATTAAAAGAGATGCCTATGTATTAAAACTTAGCAATATTTATTTTCCATCACACTCCTGCAAGCTCCGCTAATACGAGATAGCGAAAACAATACAGGAGATAAAACGTATCTATCACAAACTCCGTCTCATGGACAAAGTGACGTAATCCTCCCGCTTGGTATCAGAGATTGCTACCAGAACGCATGCACATGGAGATAAGTTTTTTGAATTGAATGCTTAACAAGTATGCGATTATACAGACCGACAGACAGTCAACCATTTGACGGATTTGGCCCAAAATTTTATACGGACCAACATTCATGATGATAAAACTGTGTACCAAATTTTATCTATATACCTATTCAAGTTTTTGAGTTATAGTGTTCGCATGACCGCGGACAGACAGATATACAGACTTCCCGTAGACGGATTTTCACCAAAAATAAACCTACAAATTATGTGTAAAGATCACATACCAAATTTCATCCCTGTATCTCTAATAGTTTTCGAGTTATCGTGTTCACAGACACACAGACATAATTCCAAAATTGTGTTTTTCGGACTCGGGGAGGTCTAAAACGTGGAGATTCGTCAAAATCTCGAGTTCGAATTTTTTGACGATTACAATACTTTCTCTTTGTATACTTCGTACACGAGGAAGTAAAAATGAAACAGCGATGGGCGCTTTATCAGTGCTCTAAGTTGTTTGCACCCAACAGTAAGCGATGTTGGAGTCGACAGGCTGAAAAATTTATTTTTAATCGTTTGAAAAAAATATTTAAACGGCCTATTTGCTAGAAAGGATTGAAACAAACTTCTACTGATTTAACGACTTTATGCTATACAGTAGGACATGTGCTGTCCACAGAAAATGGAACAAATGATTATTATCCGGTCTCTTATGATGTTTCTAATCTGATACAACTTGTACGAGTGCACAAAAAAATTTGTAATCATTATTAACACGAAAAATAAAGTCATTGTAACAAATTTGATACAGTATGTAGTGTTAAATGAATTTTCATGAGTAACATTAAATTTGTAATAATAAAAGTTGCTTGGTAAAATTTCGATTATACGTCTTTTCATTTATACGTCGTTTTACGTCAGACCCTTGAAAGACATATAAACGGTGCTATACCATATGTATAATTTAAACAGACCTAAATATTATTGTAATTAGGAAGAAAAAATGAAGTAAATCACAATTCAAAGGATTTTTATTATTGCTTAATAAGTATGTACTCGATGGGCAATTATTTATTAAGAAGCTGGCGTTTTTTGCTTAGACGGTTAAAACACTTTAAGGGTTTCACGGAAAAGAATGCAGTCTCTCAGTGCCTCTCATAAAGTGCACTGGCATTAATTTATTCTCCCTTTATTTCGTCATATGCTTCTTTTTGAATTCTAAAAACCGGGTGCGTCATAAATTCGTGCAATCTTCAAAAATTCATAATAAAAGAAGTAATGCTCAGAAAAATTTCGGTTTGCGCGAATGTGATCAGTGGGACATTGGATTTTTTTTCCATGTTCAAAAAAAATTATTCCTAAATTCAGTATCCCATTCAATGGAATAGGACTTTTTTAAGACTTCAGTCCTTCCTCCGTGCGAAACATTCGCAATTCAATAGTTGCGGATTCACCATTCTTGTAGAAAAGTTTAACCACCAACGCTCGGTCTGGTAACGATAACATGCTGCCGGGATCGAATGACTCGCTCGATCTGGTAACGATTGTATGCTGTCTGGATCGAATGACTCGCTCGATCTAGTAACGATAGCATGCTGTCTGGATCGAATGACTCGCTCGATCTGGTAACGATAGTATGCTGTCTGGATCGAATGACGACTCCATTACCGGCCAGGTGTTTTATTGCTAGCCTGATTTGCATAAAACGTCTCAGTATGACGTGTGAGCGCCCTCTTTCGGTTACTTTTGGCATCATTTTTTATACATGGAAAAAAAATCTAATGTCCCTCTGATCACATTCGCACAAACCGAAATTTATTTCCGAGCAATATTTCTTTTATCATGAATTTTTGAAGTTTGTACGAATTTATGACGCACCCGGTATTAGCATTAACACATTAAACATTAATTCTGATTTCGTTTGTATGAGCTTTTCAGCAAACCTTAGCAAATTCGTCAGATTGGTCCGGCATTCTTCGCATAAATACTATTCTTTCGGTCTGCTCTAACAGATAACTCACCGTATTTCACAGTCGGCAGCACACTCGATTTTCTTGACCATTTTAACCTCACACTACGCCTGCCCTACCGACTGTCGCCCTGGACTCAAAATAGTGTCGGATTCTGCGCAAAGAATGCAAAAAGAGTGCTAGCACATTCATCCTTACGAATGTGTAAAATTTGAAACGTTATTGCAAATGAGCATTACTTAAAAATAGCCCTCGTATTATTTCTCCTACAGATTAAATTACTATGATTGGAGGATTTCTAAACAACGCAATATTGAACTTCTTTAAAATATGTACTTCGTGTTATATGAAGTTCTTAAAAATTACCTTGAGTAATTTATTTTGTTGATTCCGATGGTGCTATTTAAACCAAGTTCAAAATAATCAGCACAGCTTGAAGCTGCTGTTTTTGTATGTCTGAAAACATGTCTTAGATCTGAAATGATATTATCCTTTCAGGAATGTTTAGGATGAGGGAGACGTCTCAAGTGCTATTTTACCCTGTTTGCACCAATATGGGAGTAGATTTTATTGATGTTCTCTATAAACTCGAAAGAATGTATGGTACATTTTATATTGAACTTTATTTTCTATCGCCTACTTTTGAAAATAAATATTAGTTTTAAATGGAATTTATTTGTTTCATTATCTAAGCTAACACGCTGATGTTTAATTTGTTTTTGTTACATGTTTGTAACGATGGAATTTTGTAATTAATTTTTCTCTCATTTCCTCACGTCCTATAATTATCAAATTTTGTTGGCTAGTGTCTTTCTCAGCAGCAAAACACCATTTTAGTATTTTAGGACTTAATTAACAGTTAATCGATTAATTTAGTTAAATTTTGTTTCCGCGTAAGTGGCGCCATCTTGTAGTGAATTTGAGAAACATTGATTACAGGATTCTGTAAAATTTGTAATAATGAATTATAAATTAAAGACACAATTAAACTATATATTTAAAATAATTGGCAAAACAAAAGGACCAGTCTCCCAGCCTCAACAATTGGACCGATTTCAATACTTTTTATTTCATATGGGATCTGATGACGCCTAGATATGTCATAAATGGTTCCTCTCTCCCTCGAGGCCGCGGTGGCCTAGTGGTAAGGTCTCGGCTTTGGAGCCGGAGGGTTCCAGGTTCGAGACCCGATTCCACTGAAGATCCGCCGTGTATAGGGCCTGTTGCACGTTAAATCATACGTAGTGGTCAAACGTCCTCCCGTTGGTGTGGCGTGGAAGCTTGGAGAGGGGGGTGCCAGCTCAGTTGTCGTCCTCGTCATCCGACCGAGGTTCAAAATGACGAGGCCCGTCCCAAAACAGCCCTCGTGTTGCTTCAAAACGGGACGTTAATATAACTAAATTAAAATTAAATCCTCTCTCCCTCCCAACAACCAATTTATTTCGCCAAATTGTTACTGGATTAAGCTTACTGGACAAACCATAGTTACTAGCTATTAATATTACGGCGAGCAGCCTGTCGCCAAAGGCGACTAGTAAAATAAGGAAAAAAAATATTTTAATTCTTAGTACACTAATAAAAGCACTTAAAAGAAAAGGATTCAACCTATTATTTTCTAAACGGAAAGATTTTAAAAATGTGTGCTTCAAAACATGAAGAGAGAATAAATTTTGTGATAAAGCGATATTATCATTTATATACAATAACATTACATTTTTATACAATATTAGCTTTAAAGTTAATATACATTCCGTTCATTGCTTTTATTGTTCATCGTATTTTTAAACATACTTATTTTCCATAAATATTACAGATAAATTTTTCAACTTTTCTAAAAGGTTCAATCTTATTATAATACACCCTTAGGCTAGGTAGGTTCAAGAAGATTTAATCGAAAAAACTTTTGCGAATAAATATTTTGAATAGAATAACTTGCGTTGCTGGTTATCTGTTGTTTTTTAATATCATGTAAATAGGGCAGTCAGATTTCTTTTCGTACATTGCGATCAACAAATTATTAGCACCGAAAGAAAATTAAGGAAGGTTTCCGAAGAAAAATACATATCTTTGGCGTGTGTTCAAAATGCCTTGAAAAATATCCATACCCGAAACCATAAACGTGACATTTAGTTCGGAAAATATATTTTTTGCTTTGGATGTTTATTGTTCGATCTGTAAAGAAAATAAAAAAAATTTAAGTAATTCTGAGAAAATAAAACTTAACAAATAATAACGATAATGTAAAGATGAGATACCATGACTCGCTTCATTTGCTTGCTTATTTTCATACCTTATTTTGTATACAATAGGATGGCACTTCTTTTATCTTCGTTTTTTTCCTTTTAGTTTTATTAAGGAATTCAATCTTTACATCTTTTCTCATATGACGAATGAACAAAAAGATTAAGTTTTGAGATTATTTTTTTTCTCCTGCTCGTGGTCATACCGTAATTGCTGGAGAGTAGTCGACCACGTATCTTTCGGCATATGTGGTTCCAGTGCGAGGCAGCACTAGACAATTCTGCATTATATTTAGGGGCCGTTCAAATATTACGTAAGCACCCAAGGGGGAGGAGGAGGTTTGCGATTTGCTTATATTTGCTGACAAGGGGGGAGGGGGAGTATGAGTGCTGCTTACGTAAGACATTAAAATAACTTTATTTCCGAAAATCTCTTGTAATTTGCACAAATAATTTAATTTAAAAAAATTAAATTTGAAAAAAAAAGAGTTAAATTTGGCAAAAGAAAATTAAACTTGATTTTTGTAAGCTTAAACTTGAAATTGTAAGGAAATTAAGCTTACATTTTTTTTTTCATTTTAAACCGAGTTATTTATTGGAGTTTTTTATTTGAATTAAGTCCTAAAATTTTTAAAATTAGATTATTACTCTTATACGTTTTGTAAAATAAAAGAACGAAAAAAACCCCCCCCTTGCTCACAACCACCTAAGAGGGGGGGTTTGCGATTTGCTTATTTTTGCTGACAAGGGGGGGAGGGGAGGTCAAAAAATACCAAAAACATGCTTACGTAATATTTGAACGGCCCCTTAGTAGTTTTTAAGATATGAAGCAATAACCAAAAGCATTCAGAATAGCGTGATTTCCGCTTTCATAAGGGGCCATCTCAACTTTACAAAAGAATTCTCTGGCATTTGAAAAAATTTCTGAAAACAAACCATGTCTTCTGATGTTACTTTAGATTAAGAAAGAATTCTTTTTTTAAAATAAGTGTAAAGTTGAATAACAAACGAAAAGAAAAAAATCGATACATGTAATAGATTCTACTCCTCTTGCATTTCCAGCAACATAACGTTTAAACTACTAAAATTAAAAATGAAAACCGTTTTTGGTTGTAGAAATATTTTACAAGATCTTTCATTGATGAAAATGTAAAGAAGCAAAATTCTGTTTAAAATATGAATTTATATATTATTAAATGTATGAATGAATAAAACATTATTGAATGAAATAAAATAATAACTCCTTGTGTGAGGATAATGCAGTGTCATTAGACTTGGACAAAATGCCTTTTTTAAAAAAATAAAAAACGCTTAAGATGGTAGCAATAAATTAATTATTTTAAGTTAAGACTATTACTGGTAGAAAGCGATTAAGTATAAAAAATTAAAATTAAACAATTCTTACAAATGATTTTAAATATTGTTTGTTAAGACTGTTTATTGGTGGAAAATCGCTTAGTATCGTTTAGCAGCGTTAAGCTATTTTTGTTTAGTTTATAGAAGAATATGTCAGCAAAATAAGCATCTTTCTTTCATTTCTCAGCTACACAATTTTTTTTTCTCTTTCAGATTGCTTTATTTAATATTAATCACTGAAATTAGGAAGAAAATTTGTCTAATCCTCTAGGCATATTAGTAAAATAATCAACGTAATGAAAGGCCAACTAATCTATCTTTATCAATCTGGTTTTTCGTCAAGACAAATCAGTATGTAGCTTAAAATCAATATATTCACAGTTTCGTTATGGATAAGAAAGTAAATAAAGATTGAGATCTCGTTAGCGATCTCATTGATTTCATGCCAAGCAACAGGTAATTGACAGAAACAATATCTATACATATTAAAATGTAAATATTTAATGACTAATATATTTATGCATATAAAAGCTTATATTGTTTAACTTCTTTTTTATGTATAAAAAATTGTATGTAAAAAATGTTCATTGTGTTTTAATTGTACGTAAATAAACATGCATATAAAATCATACATCTTGAATTCTTATTTAGTAATGTTTCTTTGCCCCTAATGGTAAAAGTTAAAAAACGACAAATATTCATTGAGAATATTACCCTATTAACAGCCTAAATTAAAAGTTTTAACATGGTGACCTATTTTTTTATGTTTGCATATGTTGAAGTCTCTTAATCATTTTTCTTGTATATCTCCGGTTATTTTGGAACAATTTACCTCAAATTTTATATCTGGGGATTTTTTATTATGTAGATTCATTTAAAAGATTAAAAAATGGGGGTTGCCATTGGAAAATTTGAAGATGAGTCAAATATAAATATGCAGATGACCCCTTATGCAAATTCAATTCATATATCTGTAAAGAGGACATTCTCCCAAATCCAATGATATAATTTCCTTGAATTCAAGTTGTATAGATTATGAGAAATAAGAAGTGTTTGTATACTTTTTTGATGGACTGTTCATATTTCTGTGTGATCTATTTTCTTTAATTGAAAATTTTTTAAAACTTTTAAACAAAAGATTTATAAATTAATCTGAATACAGAAATCTTACAATAAACCACAATTGAAAAACATGGAACATTTGTTTTCATACAAATAAACATGCAACATTTAACTGGTATTGGGGGGGGCGCGGG
>BGPR01014501.1:16923-39073 GCA_013235015.1 Araneus ventricosus
TATCCATACCCGAAACCATAAACGTGACATTTAGTTCGGAAAATATAATTTTTGCTTTGGATGTTTGTTGTTCGATCTGTAAAGAAAATAAAAATTTTAAAGTAATTCTGAGAAAACAAAACTTAACAAATAATAGCGATAATCTAAAGATGAGATACCGTGACTCGCTTCATTTGTTTGCTTATTTTCATACCTTATTTTGTATACAATAGGATGGATGTCATTTTATGGCACTTCCTTTTATCTTCGTTTTTCTTCCTTTTAGTTTTATTAAGGAATTCAATCTTTACATCTTTTCTCATATGATAAATGAACAAAAAGACTAAGTTTTTGAGATTATTTTTTTTATCCTGCTCGTGGTCATACCGTAATTGCTGGAGAGTATTCGCCCATGTGTCTTTCGGCATATGTGGTTCCAGCGCGAGGCAGCACTAGACAATTCTGCATCATATTTAAGGAAATATCTGAACATCTCTGGATTGAGCGATTTGGTGTCAAAACTCGACCAGGCTGTGAGATATTGCGGCAGAATCTCGACTTCTAAGTGGGGAGGGGATCAGGTTCGAAATCCGATTCCAGGAAAGTTCTGTCGTGTATGTGGACTGTCGGACGTCACAAGTCCTCTTGCTGGTGTCGCACAGAAATTTGGAGATATAATGCGGTATGAGATGTCTTCTTCGTCGTCATGGTTCACTGTGACCACGGTTCAAAATGGCGAGGCCTCTCCCAAAATAGATCTCATGTTGCTTTAACTCTCTCATACCGAAAGATGCGGTCTAAAAATTTCCCCTTAACAGCGACTAAGGCCGGTGTGAGGCGGTTGGCGTCTTTTGAGGGGAGGTGAGATTATGAAATCGCTTAAGAGATAAGCGCAGTGGGGGTTCCAATTATCCTTGCCAACCACAGTCCATTTCCGTGCGCCTTAATTGGAGGCTATAGCAGTGGTTGGGGTTGTGGGGAAAAGACCACCCAGGTTAGGAGAGTCCAATTCATGTTGTTTCCTCCCAAAATGTCTTTATTTTAAAGGATCAAGAAGAAAAAAGTTGCCTCGAGATTAAAGGATTAAAACGGGTCGTTAATAAAACTAAATTAAATGTTCGTATAGATCATCAATTACCTAAGCTAATTTGAGTTTGAGACGGTTTTACTGATAAATATTTTAGTTTATCTTTGATCTGAACAGTGTTTTCTTCCATACTTGTGGAAATCCACCTTACTTATTATAAAAGGGCAGACAGATATTGTGGAAATGACGAAAGAGCTATTAAATTCACTTTAAAATTACTTCATCATACCCCTTTAAGACCGGAAATATTTTCATTTCTAAATTCATTTTTTTTAGTTCATAAGTAGTCTTAGATTTTACTAATACTGTAAAAAAAATTTTAAAAATTCAGCACCTCCCTGAAATGCAGGAGCGCACCCGTACAATCGTGCGGGTTGGGTATTTTCTGTGTAAACAGAAACCTGTAAGATCGTTCGGGTTAGGGATTATCTATGCCAGCACCACCCACGTAAATGTTTCCTCCTTCTAGACATCTTAATAATATAAGATGTACGTGTAAATTTGCAATAAAAAGAAGACAGAAATAGATTTATTTTTATATTTAACACAAAACAAACAGTTTGTTTCTGTAGTGGAACTTAAAGCTTAAATAGCAACGTCTTCTCGGAATGTCCGAAGGTCCCCTTCAATTTACTTTCGCCTATTCTTTATATCTTCCCTATTTCCACAGGCAATATCTATTGTGTATAGATTCGTTCCGGATACTGATTGTATTGAAGGAGAAGCCGTGGAGCATTTTGTAAGATAATTTAGGTTTGGAGGAGTATTTCCAGATGAACTTTTCGCTGAAAGTTTAAGTTTGGCTTGTACCTAGTTTATTGTCGGAACTGAATAACTACGAATACGTGTACCGACAATAAATTATTCTTGCTTACCCATTAATAAACCAAGGAGAGGGATAGGACTTCATTGATAGAAAGTGGGTAAAGCTACTTGCTTGCTTTGTTAGGAAGCTTTCAAAGTGGTTACTATAGAAGAGTTTGTCACATTTGAGTGATGATAGTGGGAAAATCTTTCTATTACAATCACAGAGATGTGCATCTTTCGAGGCACTTCAAGAAAATGTCCTAATCGAAATATTTTATGTTCCAGGTGTGACAGAGAAATAACAAACGGCGATACAAGTCACGGAAGGGTCTTGCGGAATACTAAAGAATGTTGAGGGACAGACCGACATATGCTTCCCTCCCTCTTGTGGAAAAGCTAAAAGCAGAAAAATTATTTATATGTAATATGTTTATTGTCATGCTATAGGACATCATCCATATATTTTTTAAACTAAATTTTTATTTAGTATTCTCTTGAGATCTCGTGACCATTTTAATGGACATTTGTGTTTTATTTACAAAAAAAGTCTCTTTTCATTCAAAGCCCTTAAACCCTGCAATGCATTGAATGGTCCCATTCTGTAATCTATCATTTATGGATAATTAATTATATTAGTTAATCATATTAATTATTATTATTATTTATTAATGATATTAATAATTGTAAAATTAACAAATTATTTATACAGTGTTACAAAGATGTAATGTCGCTTTCCTGCCTCGCTGGTCTTATAGTTGGGAAGGGAGTTTTACAGGGGTAAGTATGGAGTGACGGACAGAGGCGAGCTCTGGGCCCCTGACCTTGGCGACCATTTTGGCGACTTGATGACAAATCGAAGATACCCGAAAATGCTATTACTTTCTCGATTTTTCTATTCGTGGCCGGTATCCATGTTTTTCCTGAAAATTCTATGTATATCCACGACCTATTCGGGAGAGTATAAAAAACCGCGCTTAGATCACGATAGTGTTGATCGACTAGAACGACTTTGGAGTTTCGTCTGCACTGCTGGAAGGCCGGTGGGCTGAGAGCTATTGAAAGTGCTGATACTGTCATTATTAGTGATTTGCTGACTGTTTGTGTTTCTAAATCTGAAAGTGCTGTTACTGTTATTACTAGTGAATTGTTGTCTGTTTGTGCCGCTAATATGCGCAAGATCTATTGTTCCTGTTACCCGTGCTACGTGTTTTCCTGCACATTTGTGAATAAACCTTCATTTTCCATTATCCTCCGTGTTGGACTGTTTACACCATACACCCACAGTACGAGTTTTGTAACAATATAGTGTTATATAACCTATCAAGAGTATTAATATGAATTTTTGTGAAAATTGGCCGAAAATTATACCGTTGGGTCTCAAGAGGATATGGTGCTCCTCTCAAGTCTTAAAGCCGTAACCGCACGCTCGTGCGGATAACGAAATATTACACTTAACGAGCCAAAAAATTAACTGTTAATGAATATATTTTTTTTCATTTTTCATTTATTTCAACCTTAAATTAATAATTAATTATCTAAGCAATTAATTTTTTTAATAATTACGTCATTGAGACAGATAATTAATTCAAATG
This sequence comes from Araneus ventricosus, assembly GCA_013235015.1. NCBI lineage: Eukaryota > Metazoa > Arthropoda > Arachnida > Araneae > Araneidae > Araneus > Araneus ventricosus. Next base: position 20,389 of record BGPR01014501.1, read on the forward strand.
TTTAGCGCGAATTTTTTTACCAACAGATTGAACGCGACTATAATTTAAATATGGACTGTATCTGCCGTCTTTTGCGAAAAATAGATGCTACTGATATTCTGGAAACCAGAACAGTCGTTCCCTTCCACGATTTATTACATACAACTATCCAACAAAAAGAAATGCTAGCTAGTGTCTAACCAGCACGATCGTACGGGCTCGAAAGATAGGTTTACAATCTTATTGATCGGCATCTGATTAGCATTTAGATTGCAGCACTTACACCTGCGTGTCAATGAACCGTTTAAATGGTGTAGGTGTCGTGTGGGAGTAGAAACCATTTAGTGAAGTTTCCCACACGATGCCTTTAATTTTGTATTCATAAATTTAACGAATTAAAATGAATGTTTCTTAGAATTCGTAAACCTTTCCTAGGTTGTTATTTGACAATCATTCAGTTTCTAGAATCAAATGTGATGCATATGTAATGTGCTGTCGTTTAGCTTAAACTGGCTGATATACCCATCGTTACTCCGATGAAAATATTTTCATGGCTTTAATTAATAAAAAAATGAAATAATTAGCACGACACCCTCATTAAATTCTTCTTTCTGCTTCAGTATCTGACACCAGAATTTGCAATTCTATAGCATATTAAATGTTTATAGCATGGCAAAGGTTACAGTTATCACATATGAAGTCACCTGTTGATAGCTACGTGGAGAATGTGAAACGTCATATGCGAAAAAGTAAAAATATATCTCTTCTAATAATGAGGGGGAGCATCTGTGTGGGTGGGGGGGGGTGCATGTGCGTGAATATGTGTGTGTGTGTGTTGGCGCACTGCAGGCAAACTGCTGCTGGACCCAGAGCTACGAAATTTGGCACAAGCATACTTTGGAAGGTGGGAATGTGCTCCTCGCTGACTTTGTTCGAAATTTTAATTAGAATTTTAATTAATCAATAATTAAGCAAATTTTGGTGTTTTTCCTTAATAACTTTCGAAAATATTTCAGCAGAAAACTCATTTTGACACCATCTGAAAGCTCAAAAAATTACCTTTTAAATTATATCAATTAATCACCAATTTTAATAAATTTTTAACAATATTTTCTGGCATAATTTGCAACAATATTTTTCATCGTTGTAACGCAATTCAAACCGTTTTCGTTGTTTAAACAAATATATATTTGCTGTTTCTGTGCCGTCTTTGAAAGCTAAGGCATTATTTTAATGCTTAATGATATGTTTTAATCAGCGTATTTTCATCCATCTAACATGCTACTGGAAGAAAATGCGCGGCGTCATATTAAAGTTAAAATCGAATGCATATTTTCAAGAGGAATAAGAGAGTGAAAATGATGCCACAGAATGATACATGATACAGAGAGTTATTCGACTGCTTTAACGACATTCATGCACTCAACGAAGAGAATAGGTGAAGGTCACTGAAAGAATATGAGTTAAATGTCTATCACGATTTGGAATTTAAAAGCACTTTCTTCAGGAGACCATGAATATCAAATTATACACAAGCGATGCAATTTAAATTGTATTCCCGGCGAACAAGCTGGTCGCCGAAGGCGGATAGTTCAAAATAAACACTCGACGAATTCCAACGCACGCATCTTTTTAAGAGATATATCTATATAAATCAAAGTAAAATTCATTAATTCATTATACACTACGTTCATTCATTGTACGTTATGGAAATTCAAACTATTTCTTCAAATTTCGCTCACAAATGTTATGAAAATAAGAATGATGAAAGAATCAGTGAAAGTTTCGTAACATTTAAATAAATAGTTATTTTTTATGTATTAAAAACTGTTTCTTCACACAAAGATTATTTTATTACTAGTGTTGCCATCCCCATTGATTGAAAATATTATATATTTTTTAATTTAATTTTTTTGCCTTCTTTATTCCACTCAAAATATTTAATTAAATTTTGTATTATTCTTTGTAAATTTTTAATAATTTATGGAAAAAAATTAGCTTTCGGTGGTTTTTAAAATTCTTCTCTTTTTAGTTGAAAATAAAGTTGCAGAAGATAAGAAGATTTTGTGTATCAGACTATTTTATAAAAGCTTGACGTTCTTCTTCAAGATCTGTGCAGCTTAAAACCAGGATGTTAGTCTGTCTATTTTTCACCAAATATATTTATAAATCCGTCTGAATAATACCTACAGCAAAAAGATGATAAAGATTATTTTCTTTTCTCAATATCTTAAGAAATATTTTCGTAAGATTCTGAGATAAATGAAAAACGTGGATCGCATTTTTCAAAAGAGCAGACAGGGACTTTAAAGAAAGTAATTCCAATGCGTTCATATGAGTATGCACAATAGTACATAGAAAATCGATAACAACAGTTTCTAAATATTTCATGAAAAATAATTTGGATATCAATAATCTGAAATTTTAGGCACTTTGAACATGATCTTCGCAGAATATTTGTAGAGAATGACGAAAACTACCATAAAAAATTAATGATAATAATAATTTTTTTCAAAAAATTGAATTTCCTGAACAACAGCGTAAATATAGAAACGGACGCAGATCGATGCTTTCAGTAATGTGAAATTTCATAATAATAGAGGATATGTTACGGTCAATGTGGATAATCCTTTGCGATTATCCATAATAACCAAATAAGCCAGTTAAAATGGATAATTTATGAGAATTTATCACATCAACCGGTTATTTTGAGTAATTACAATGAAATTTGGTCTGTATGATTAATTACATGGACGTGCGATCTCATCATTTAATCAAAATTCATTGGTAAATGTGATTAATTAGCTCCTTCCGGTAAAATGACGATTATTGATCGTCATTGGTTTTCAATCTATACAGTACCACACCATGATTAGATCATACCGGAAGAGATTAAGCAAAATTATTCTAACTTTCAATGAGCAAGCGAAGCTACTAGGTTCCGGCTGCCGTTGCTAACGAAGTCGTAAGATTTTTTTAAAGTTAAAAAAAATTGCCCTGTGCCCATTTCTGTTACTGCAAGTATCGCGAGAACAATTTTTCAGGCTTCATTTGACTAATTAAAAAGTAAATTAATTACATTCAATTAGCTATCGAAGCTACTAGGTTCCGGCTCCCACTGAGCTAAGCTGCTGGATTTTTTTTAAGTTAAAAAATTTTTCCCAGTGCCCATTTGAGATGCCTCAAGTATCGCGAGCTCGGTTGAAATTCTACATTTGAAACAGAAGATAGTACAAAGACAACCCACCAATACTTTGGCTTAGAAAAGATTTAACTTTAAGCGGTTAACCTATAACTGTGACCACTGCACCTCAAATTTTCAAATAGAAAAAATCAAAATAGATTTCAACCAAAAATAATTATATTGACTGTACTTCATTGGCAATTATTTATAATAAACGGTTAATGTGATAAATTCTCAGAAATTATCCACTTTAACCGGCTTAATTGGATATTATGTATAATTGCCGGCAATTATATATAATTATCGCTGTAATTGCTCACAATAATCGATTATCTACATTAGCAGATATATCCTTAAACTTTGGTTTCCAAAACAGAATAAAATCTCTATAATGAAATGGTTTTATAATGTCCTTCTTGAGCTTTGCTTTTAGTACTGGAGGAGATATATGGCAATTTTGGCTTAACTAGTTACGTTTGTGGAAGATGGTGCGATTCAGATAAATCTTGATGGGACATTTTTGACAAAAAAAATTTTCAAACAGTTGGAATTTTGTTATCAATACACTCCGTCTTTTAATTATCAATTACCACTTGACCGCAAAATCATATGTAATTTATTTTTGTTCTAAAATTGGCCTGAATTATGTTTCGACATTTTAGACACGCGTCACCACTGTGAATTGTAAATAAAGGTGTCGGATTATTATATTAATTATTTTAAATACGCTGCAGATCTCACATAGTTATTATATTTGTATCCCACAAATTGTTTCAACCTTAAGAATTTAGTTTTGCGTTTTCAAGACTTTCCCACTGATTTTCTTTCTTCTGACAAATTGCGTAGTTCCCAAAATCTGCTGATATTTCATTACAGTTATTTTGATTCACGTTAAAAATAATTCTTCCAAATCATTTTTTCCTTCTAATTCAGCTATTATAGTGCACAACCATTACTTGGTCCTTATACTACTAAAATAACAGAGAATTTTTTAAAAAAGCTTTTGAAATTACGCTTGAATTAGTGTGCTAAAAATTAAAAACTAATTATATTATCAAAAAAAAAATCTAAAGACGTGGAATGCTGATAGAAATACTCTCAATAAATTGGAATTTTAATGAAATTCATGATATAATTTAATTTTTAATGAAAGTTGAGGAATTTTTCTCCCTTATCATTCACTGTAGCCTAATTTCCATAAGTTATAGATTTCAGCGCCTCGATTAAAAAAAGTTAGTTTCTGAAAAAAGTGTGATATTTAATAAAATAATAAAAGTGTGCTTTGCGAAACTTTTTGTTTATTTTCTACTTTTCAATCTTTAATTTATAATTCCTTATCATAAATATCATAGAATCTTGTAATCATTTTTTTAAAGTTTCAATACCAGGTGGCGCTACTGGAGTTGAATGAGAATTAAATAAAATATGCTTGGAGTGAATCCCATTTATGAAAAATATATTAAAGATATTTTAAAAACACACTTTTAGTTGTGCACTAAAAAGTAGAAATTTTTTATTTCAATTATTTCCCACTTTTTAGTCTTATTTATAATTCATTATTATAAATATTATTGAATCTTGAAATAAATTTTTCTCAAATTCAGCACCAGGTGGCACTACTCGTAACGAGTCAAAATTTAAACACTTAGTCGAAAATTTAATTAATTATCGATAAACTTAATCGATAATTAAAATAAGGTTTTGAAAATGTTAAAATAGTGCATCACCACTTTCCAAAACTTGAAAACTCGAGCACATTAGGCAGTGGTTCAGAATTCGATCACAAAATTCCGTTTTACGACTGGGAAACAAGTCAATTAAGTAAACGCATGTAAAATAAAAGTTTGCTTGTAGATGCTGTTTAACTTTTTGTATTGGGAACTTTCTGCTACAATTCTGCTCCAGGATCAATAAGCTGGACTTCTCCAGATACTTTTAGTCACGAATTCCTTAGAACACGAGTCCACATAACTTCTTGGAACTGTCTGTTGCGCAAAATTATTCGTGGGATACTCCCAACGTGACCGGAATCAGCATGCATCGATATTCAGAAGTCAGAGACAGATAAAGTGTAGCTACAAAAGAACACAGAATTTTGTACCTGTCGTTCCAGTAATGATGTAAAGCAGTTGAGAAAAAATAAAACCTGCACATGATGAATTTTTTTTCTTTACTTTAAAAAAAATCTAAACCGAAGATCTGCTTCTCTTAATGTTAAAATATGTCTGAAAGCCATCACTAGCATCCAGTGTTGCTTTCTTTCATGAATAAGAAACCATTATTACTCAACCGATACCCTGCTGCGCCATTTTGGAAAGCACTCCGAGGTGGCTCTCAACAAAAGAATTTAAATACCTTTGAAACCAGATTTATTTTGTGTGTTGGACATCTGCCAGTGGCAAATAACAGGTGAAACAGATCTATTCGATATCTGTGAAATATTTGAATGCTTGAGATATAAAGCAGATATATTTTATAAGAAATTATTCTACTTGAATACCTTAATTGTTGATGAAAAGAAGCTGTCAGGCTCAAAGCGTTCTCTCCCAGCTGGAAGAAGATTTATTTTAAAAGCAAAATTTCCACAATAACAGTTTTGCTTTCAAAGACAAGCTATACGGTCATGATTAAAATGTTTTTAAATTCAATAAAGATGGTCTGAAAACTCTCCATGCTATTTCAGAAAAACAGTAAAAGAAAATATTTTTTGTGCAAAGGAAATTTTACAAAGGCTCTGCATGTGATCCCTCAGTTTTGTTACAAAATTTCACATTAACAAACTTCAGTCATTCGAGATGATAAGATGATGTCGAAACTTGTAGACCAAGGTGTTTTTATCGTTATATCTTCTCGCATGCGAACTATTCAAAGAAAAAATATTGGAATCATAAAAAAAAATTTGACCACAAGATTTTGACAAATCTCACAGTTTTAGACCTCTCCGATTACGAAAATTTTTTTTAGAATTATATCTCCCTGTCCTTGCCAACTGAAATGCAATCTCATTTTAATAGAAATCAAGTTATGCGATTAAATTTATTAATCAATGAGTGAACTTCAAAACCGAATATCAGTCTGAACATCCATAATACTCTATTAACTAAAACTCTAATTGATAAATCAATTTAATGTAAACATTTTTTTAAAAAAACTTTTTATAAATGTACTAAGAAGTAGACATTTTTTATTTTCACTACTTTCTTCTTTTTTAAGTCTTTAATTTGTAATACATTATTATAAATATTAGTCTTTAATTTGTAATACATTATTATAAATATTAAGGAATCATTAATTCAATTTTTGTCAAATTAACTATCATTGCCTTCACTCACACGGTATCGATTCACTGATAATTAAATTCTGTTAATAGTAAATTAATTGTCACACAAGTGTATGAAATTTCAAAACACTAACAAATAGGAAGTAACCGGAAAACCGAATCACCCCTCCCTGTTGTAGCATCCGGGATTCTGAATGGCAGAGGCAATTACGACAGCTCGAGAACTGAGGCCGGAGTCTTAGTAGCCCATCACTGGGCCACTGCCCGACCCCTCCGAAGGAGGTACGTACTATCACTGGTGGAGGGGCTCGAAGCCCCACCATTACTATGCCCACAGGGGAAGCGAATTCCTGCTTATTTATCCGGCAGCAACTCAAATCAGTATATTTACGATCCGCGGATACGGAAGTAAGTGAAAAATAGATTACAAAGGTACATCTCTACAAATATGAAGCAGATCAAGTTAATTAAAGTATGTACAATACTTTATTTGAGCAGTCTGCTTCTTCCATGGCATTATATCTAGCGCACTACGTTATACGATATTGATAGAGGAAGTAATTTTTCTTATGATCAAGCTATCCCTTCATAAGATATCGTAAATTATTCTGCCTGTTCGTGATCTTAATTTAAGAAAGGTTCTCAAAAATTCAAAATTAGTGACTAGACGCAATGCGATTTCGGATTACATAATTTTTACTGTGATTGAACGAGACGTTTCGAAATTAATTAATTGATTAATTTTGAGCCATATTGCCAGAGTTGTATTATATTTAGAAAAACTTCATGTTATATTTTGCCTTGAGAATGTATGAATTGTTTAGAAAATATAGTAATCAACTCCCAAAATCATAAATTCTTCATTAATTTTCCCTGGGAATCCATATTTTACGGAGACGAAAAGTTTGTAGAAAAATACAATCGGGACGAACTATGAAAGATTCATTGAAGTCGACTGTATACAAGCAGCGTAATAATTCTGTATGGATTTTGAATCATTTAATAGATCTGTAGTATTGCATGAAAAAATTACAAAGATAATTTTTTCTCTGATATATATTTCATGAATCATATCTTTGATATGGTAAAGATAAGGTTCTTCGTATTTGTCTTTGGACGGCGCTGTTCCTATGAAATATTTCTCGGCTTTTACTTGTTTTCGGTTGTCTGTCTGCTTTCAACAAAGCAAGAAGCCGGAAGAAAATGAAATTTTTGGAGTTGCATATAAAACCTATCCTTTTTGCCATTTTTTTAAGTAGTAGAACCCTGAAAAAAAATACATGTTCTCTTTATTGATGTTTTACAAACTCTGAAAGAAGACGTTAAAATGAATTTCTTCAAATGTTTGCTTCTTATAAAACCATTTTTTCAAAAGCATCCATTCTGTTTGTGTTCATTTACTATTTCTTTTACATAAAAAACCAGCAGGAGTGGTCTCCCCTAACCTTTCTCGTATACTCCTAACACATGTAGAGAAAAAAATAAGCTAAAAGGCAGTAAAAAGAAGAACCCCTAAAGCAGTGGAGAAAAAAGTCAGAGAAACGTCATACCACTATTTCCGAAGGTCGTCTAATGCGGAAGTGGAATTAGAAGCCGCCGTGATTATCAATATGGCTGGGTGTAAGATAAAGGAAACGAAATTTGCAATTTGAACGCATTTTTTTAACCGATTGACACAAAAATTGGACACAAATCTACCAGTAAGGTAAAAAGGCCACGTACCAAATTTATTTATCAAAGTAATTTTTTAAAGAAGTTATTGCGTTCAAAAGTATGCGAATATACAGACAGACAGGCCATCAACCCTTTGAAGAATTTGGTCCAAAATTTAATACAAACCTACATTCCTGATGGTAAAAATGTGTGTCAAATTTTATCCAACTAGCTATTTAAGTTTGGGAGTTATAGCGTTCACATTAACACGGACATACAAACAGACTTCCCGAGGACGGATTTTGTGCAAAATTTGATAGAAACCTATAAATGATGTGTAAAGACCGCATACCAAATTCAATCCCTGTAGCTTTGATAGTTTTTGAATTATCGTGTTCACAGACACACATAATTCCAAAATTGTGTTTTTCGGACTCAGGGAGGTCTAAAACGTGGAGATTCGTCAATATCTGGAGTTCGAATTTTTTGACGAATACAATACTTTCTCTTTGTATACTTCGTATACGAGAAAGTAACAAATAAATTATTATTTAATCTCAAAACAAGTTAATCATTTCAAAATCAATATAATAACTAACTATAAACTTAATTTTTTATTTGTTAAATGAATATAAATGCTTAACTTAAGCATCACTATCATTGATAGAAAGATTTTTCTGTATAAATAATCAAATTTATTTTGATTCAAATACTTTTTTCGTCATTGCAGAGTAAGTTTGTGTCTCAATTCTGCAATCGTTACAAAAACATTACAAGTGAAAATGTTATAATTTGTATATTAGTCTTTGCGTTTGATCCCATTATAAAACATCCTATTTTAAAATATAACCATTCATAAAAACGCGATTATTAATGGTATCATTTATTAGTGGTTGCATAGCGATTGATTAAAAAAAATCACATTTAGTGGTATCCTTCCAAACGTATTGATGCTATAAAATCTTCATCTTATACCTATGACAAAATTGTTGCTTTTCTCCATATACTATTAGAAACTATTCTATCATCTGAAATCTTTTTGAAGCATCGATGACAAAATATCTGGCATCGACATTCATAGACCAAATGGAAAATTCCTCGGGCGAAGTACTTTAAGATATAGCATAAGAAATTAGAATTTTCGAAGAGCATATTTCCGAAATTCGAATCATTTCCTTTCAGCAGAGGAATATATCCAGCCTCAAATTTTAAGGAAATGTTCAAGAAGATCTGTTTTCCCCCGAACAAACAGAATCTTCGTCTGGCTGAAGAAGAATTCCACTTCAAAGTTATCGCACACACAAACGCGCATAGAAAATCGAACCGCAAGAATGAATCTATTTCTAGTAGGTTTGCCATTGTTGAGGACGACATAAATGCTTAATATTAAAGACAAAATGTTAAATAGCGATTGAAAATCGAGAAGTTTCAACATTGTTGAAAGATATAACTAAATATAAATTAGAATGTATTTGAAAAATTCTATGAAATTTTAAAATGATCATTTCATTTTTAAATGAAAACAAATAGTGAATTAAAATTGCTACAGTAAATATATTAGATCGTATTGAATAGCTTAAAGATTGTTTTTAATTACCTTCTACGATTCGAAACATTTTCTAACATCATTTAGTTTATCTTTGAAGAATTTTCATTCTATCTGTTTTAGAATCATAACGAGACTTTCTATTTTCAGATCTTCGCCATAAGATATGGAGAACGCAATTTTTTATCATTATTATAACTTCCATTTTCAACCTTACTGCTAAGCAGCTTAAGAATAAAGAATCATACACCTATATAATGAAATTAGAATTTTCCTTATTTGAATACTAACTGATATATCCGGCGTTGTCCGGGATGGAAATACTTTTATGTCAAATATTTTTAATGTAAAATAGTTTTTTATAAAATTCGGGGTGTACATAAAGTATCCAAACTTTTGATTAAAGAACATGACTATATAAATATTATCACATATTCATGAAGTACAACTCGAAGTTTTTTGCAATAACACAAAACTAAGCTAATTAATTTCCACAAGGCAGAGATCGGCAATTGGCTGGAAATTGAGATCAGTCTCGATGTGTCTAGGTTAGGTTAGTAAAACGCATGCAATTTTTATACAAGAGCAGTTACGCATCTTGGAGGAAACAGGAACACCAAATCTGCCGATGAAATGATGCTTAGTTTGGTTATATTAACGTCCCGTTTTGAAGCAACACGAGGGCTATTTGGAACATAATTTTAAACCGTGGTCAGATGTCGAGGACGACATATCAGCGCGTACCCCCTTCTCCAAACTTGTGCACCACACCAACGGAAAGATGTTTGGTCCACGACAGATTTAACATGCACCACTCTCGTACACACGGCGGTTCTTCCATGGAATCGAGTCTCGAAACTGCGACACTTCGGTCACGATACCGAAACTCTGCCTCGAGGTCACCGCGCTTCTGGTGACATACCTCGAGCACGAGGATGAAAAGTTGGCATAAGCAAGTTCTCAGTTCCTCTTCGGTACAATAATGGTGGTACTGGTTTGTTAACGATCCAATCGTCGATGGTGGTTCGTACCTCCTTGTGACGTTTGCAATGGGATTTATTATGGGTGATTCACAGTACCCATGTTATTATCATCTGAGGTGATCCAGTCATTTAGCTTTACCCGATGGTTTAGTGACTGGGTGAAGTTTTATTTATGGTTACTACTTCGATGGTGATGACTTTCCTTTCAGAATTTGAGATACGACCTCGAGATAAAAATGGAGAAAATATAAATTTCATGCTCCTTCTTGTGTTATTTCTTGTTGATAATTTCCAGTTCCTATTTTCCAGAATTGTTTCAAAGCGCGGCATTGTTTGTTGCGATTCCATAAAAGAAAAAGTAGTTTCATATTCTTTAAATTTTGTTCCCTTTTCCTTCACAAGATGGCGCTAAGCACTTACTGTCTTCAGTAAATCGTAGTCTTTGGAGAAATACCCTTTAATGGGAAGCAAAATCGATGAATGAAATCATTTTAGTCTTCAAATAAAACGCCTCTGTGGCAAATGAATTTTTATATGGAATACTTGTTGAAAAATTTCACCTTTTCGTTTTCAAGACAGAATTAAACATAAAAAATCAAAAACATCATCGTCGAACTTAAAGGATACAAAAACTAGCGTTAAAATAATCACTTTGATGTTTAATTATATTGAAAATGTTAATGAAAATTCGTTTGGGAAATTAATTCTGTCCCAAAACTTACTGTAACAACAGTTCCTCGAAAATATTCGCAATTTCACATCATTTCTGTTCATAAGAAATGTTTGTATAACATTAATTCAGGGGGGAAAATACCATTTTTTTTTATTCAACTTACCCTTAAGTCCTGAAAAAGAAATTAGAAATTCGAAATTTTTAGATACAAAATAGTCCATAAAATTACGTAGACACTACAGAAAATTGATAAAAATCCATGTTTATGTGAAAGTTTCTGTTGTAGCATTGTACTGTAAACAGTAAATCTTTTTAAATTAATTTCTAAGCATTTTTAGGACTGAAATTTTAGACAACATGGCAAAAATTCTGAAATTTTAAGGAATGCGTTCAAATTGAAAATTTTAAAGTTGACATTTTGATATAAATCCAGTTTTCTACCATAAAAAATATTGAAAAGAAATATAAAAATATGATATGCAAAGAAGCAGCAGAATGCAGACATTGCAACTTTAATTTTTTCCATTATCTTGTTTATAAGCAACAATAAATTTAATCAACACGAACTCTTACACTTTGTCCGGTTCATAAGTAAGTAATTATTCAGAAGCTTAGCAATCAGCTTCTTCGTAGTAATTATGCATTAAAATGTATACTGTCTCTTGAATCTCATTATTTTAATTCATTTCAGCACATCTACAGTTTGATGCTATGCATTACCTTTCAAAAAAGGAAATAAGTGAAGGATTTAAATTCTTTATTTGTTTAATGTGCTTCCATACGTTTTGGAAATTTAGGCTGGATTTAATTTTTCTTAATAGAGTAATTATTTATTTAGTTGTTTGTCAATGAATTTGTAAAAGTGTTTAGTCTCTGGAAACTTCAATTCTGGGAAATCTCGCTTTCAGATTCCGCCATATTGAAAATTATATTAATGTCAAACGGTGTCGGGTCGCTTAACGACACAACCTTCCAATGTTAATAGCCGCTACGCCATCTAACATTGAAATGTGGCAAATAAATTTAAAAAGTCATATTTTACAAAAGTATGTAAAAAATCTTAAAAATTTCAAGGATATATCGATTTAAGCTTAATAAATAACCTTATATTAGTGGTCAAATTTTCTATTTCATTTTTCACTGGTTTTTTTTTTTTTAGTTTTAAAATTTTTGACCTGTCTACGAAGGAGACATGATAGTCAACAGAACTTTTACAGTTTAACCCTCTGATTCCTAAGGCCATTGAAATAAAGGTACCTCAAAATACGGGAACGTCCGAGCTACTCTATCAAAGATAAAGGAAATTCACTTTCCCCCTCTAAAACCACGATGAAAGCTGGCATTCTCCGAATTGTAAGAAAACTCCCCTCCCAAACACGAGCCACTCTAACGAAGAAAGCACGCGCCGCGGATGTGAAATCAATCACACTTAACGAAAGGGGGTGGAAATTTCAGAGTGATATTCGGACGTTTCGGACGGCCATCGTCTTTTGCTTGAAGGGACGTATGGGACGGTCCCGCATCGATAGAGTTAAACGAAAGCATAATTGACTAATTATTGGGCAGATTTATTACAGGTTTATTTCTTATAATTAAACAATAAAATTAGTTATTAAAAACCAGTGCAAGAAAGCTTAACATTTTTTTAAAAAAAATAGCACTTTTTAAATAATGGCACTGACTGTGCATTAGTTAAATAATATTTACAAACAATTTCAAATAAATAAAAGTAAACACTTTGCAGGAAAGCAATGAATTATATACTAGATTAAGGAATATCATATATTTATTTATTTTTAAACAATCTAGTAAGTCTCTTATTAAGTTTTTTCTATTCGTTTCTCTTCTGAAATTGAGCATCTGATTGCTTTGTCTTTTTATTTTTTGATATTCTAATTATATTATAAATATTCTATATGAATTGTTTATCTTAATTCTTTTCGAGAATGTAATTTCAATTTTAATTCTTAAAAAATACAGAAGAAAATCGCTAAATTTCAATGGCTCTAAATGGAAGTGATAAATTGGAATATATTCAATAAATTCGCAATAGAAAGAAACTTTTTCCTTAAAAAACTTCATGATTATAAATTCAGCTCATTATAAATTCTTTCATGATAATTTGACATGGGTTGCCATTTATGATTTTTTTTAATTTATTTTCTTTTTCCACAGAGAGAGACGTATTTGACTAGAAACAAAGTGTAAAAATTAGTTACTAAATAAAAATAATTTTTTAAAAAATGTTTGGTGATATCTTAACTAGAGACTTTAAACTAGTTAATATTGAAAAAAAATCAATTTTTTAAAAATTTGCTTGAGTGGCAGGAAATATTATTTTGAATTTCATGTGTAGGGACGTCCACGGAGAGAACTTTTGTTTTATATTCATTGAAAAATGAGAGTTAAATAGTAAAACTATTTTAATATAAATAAGTAATAGAAATATAAATTAAAAGGTAAAAAGGATAAATTTGATTTTTCAAAATGTTTCTCATATTGATATTGGACAGAATTCAGGCCACAAAGGGTACACTTTTGATTTATAATCTTACCCTTGACAGAAAATTTTGTCCATTTTGGAACTCCTATGGCGAATGGTCTTTGAAAAATTTAGTCATTCGGGTTCTTATCCATTCCTTCCATTTTGAATAATCACTTTTACATTCTAAATTCTATTTTATGTGTTCTAAATATTAATTGTTGTAATTTTTTTGTTGATGCAATCACTTGATGCTGTTGCATTGAGCACGCAAAAAGGTGCATTGTTATCGTTTTCTGTTTAAATCGTCTGTTTCTTATTTGTACTTTTTACCTTTTAATTTATATTTCTATTATATGTTTCTGTATTATATTAGAAATAGCTGCATTTGCGCCATTCTATATAATACTAAGAGCTTTTAATTAAGTTTTAATTAATTTTTGACTAATTAATTTATAGTTAATATCTTTGTTAAATTTTGCTAATTATAACTCTTAATATAAATAAATATTTATAAACGCATTGAATAGCTTTCTCAAAACTTAAATTATACATATGAACAAAAATACTAGGAAGTTTGTTGCACTTTCTAATTTTTTTCACCATGGGACTGTGAAAAGCACTTTTTCGTGAGAATGGCCCAACTACGAATCAAATTCGGCAACTCCAGTTTCATCGATTTTCCCTCTAGAGTGTTTGGAACGATATTTTCATGACGAAATTTGCAGATACTGTCTAATCTACAAACCTTATCCTGTTAAAAATTATATTTTATCCATTTTCTTTTGAAAATGTTGTGATATGTTTAAAATACCTAGTTTGTGTTCCAGACGAGATGTTTCTTGTGTTCTTTTCTTCTACAAGGTAATAAATGGTTCGATCGATTGTACTGATATACTGAGCGCTATAAATTTCGCTGTGCCTGCCAGATCTTTGAGGAACCAGGGTTCGTTTCCTAATGTGTATTCTAGATTTAAGTATATTGACAGGTTCTCGTTGTATAAATTTTATAAGACTTTTAACAAGATCTCTGGTGAACTGGACATTTATCATATGTCTCCTACTGTTTTTAAATCGAATTGTTTTCAACTTTTATATACATGACATATTAAGATTTTTATACGTTGATCTAGTGTTTGTGTGTGTTTGAATTTTTGAGACTTGCTTTTTATTAATGTTTTTTTTATTTGGTGTTCTACATTTAAAAAAAATATTGTGTGATTTTTTTTTCCATATTTCTATTTTGACGGTGTACGGCATGGACTTTTGGGGCCTCGGTGTGTTTTTGGTGCTTTTGTAATTGCATTTTTTCATTTTAAAACATTTATGTGTTTACATTTTTATAATTGATGAGGTTTTGAGCTTGGAACTGTTGTATTCTCTGCAGTTACTTTGTGTGTGTGTGTGTGTTTTAATTCACTTTGTGACTTGTGATTTTGTATGCTTTTGTCATGCACTCTGTAAATGGAGTCATCTCTGTAGCGTGCTTTCTTTGAATAAATAAATAAATAAATAAAATGGGCATATTAAATCAAGAAAAGTTTGCACAAATACATATACATTGTTTGTACATCGCCGCTTAACAAGCAATACCACCTATTTCAATTTTTTGAAATTTCAAAGCGGAAAAATACATTAAATTTTTCACAATCAATGAATAGTTCTGAATTTTCTTTCCTTATCTGGTAGGAACATGCAGTCTTAAGTTTATGCCGGGCGTTAAAAAAAATTAAGAAATATTCGTTATTGGCTGCGAAACATTGAGAATTTTTTTCGCTTTGAAATTTAAAAAAATTGAAATGATATGGGAGGTGTTGCTTGTTATGGGGGCAAACGACTCTTAAACCTCGAAAAAATGAGGGAAACTGTCAAATTCGACACATTATATCTCTGAAACAATGCAATTCACTAAGTCACTTTTCTCACAACAACTAGAAAACAAACGCAAACTCACTAGAAAAATATCTGTGCTTTCTCTTATAGTACACACATTTTCAAACCTTCATATAAGTACAGTCGGACCTCTATTTAACGAACCTCTATTTTGCGAACTTTTTCTTGGAACCAAGAACATTTTGCGAATTTTTTCTTGAAATAACCTCCAAATAACGAAGTACTTTCTCTATTTAACGAACTTTTTCTTGTGATCCAATATTTTTTTTCTCCCTATTCCTCAAAATATTTCTAAACATTTCAAACTTATTCTTTCTTTTAACACATTTTATGTTGATCAATGACCTTGAAGCTGGAAAATGTCAAAGCGAAAGTGCTTGAGCATCAAAGAAAAAAATTTAATTCCTCATGAGGTGGATAAAGGCATGAAAAAAAAGAATATTGCTTTAAAATTTGGTAATTCTCCAAACAGCTTATCAACCATAATAAAAAAAAAATCGTAATAAGATATAAAATTATGATTCGTCGAATTCTTGTTCAAAACGTTTAAAAGCATGTATCTATGAAGATGTGAATGAGGCAGTGAAGTGGACAGTGTGAAAAATAAAAACAATACAGCAATGAATTGCGATGAAGATGTGTGGAAATGATCATGATGCAGAAATCAACAAACCTTTGTATGATGAAATGCTAAAATTCATTAATTTTAATATAAAAATATTTTTTAAATTGAAAATACAGTGTATTCCCGGACAATGTTTTGTTTTATTCTTGTTTTCCCTGCAGATTTCTTTTTGATGGGTAAAATATATAAAACAAATAGATATTAATTTAGAAAATAAAGATGTGATTAATTACTTTTTTAATAATATTTAGTGTTTATGAATTTAATATCTGTTTTGTGTAGTCTAAAGTATTTTAAAAAGTGAATCTCTATTTAACGAATTTTCCATATAACGAACTTTTTTTCGGGATTTAGCGACTTCGTTAAATAGAGGTCCGACTATGTATTTATTTGAGAGAGTAATTAATATGGGTATAATTTTTGGAGAAAAAATGAAATAGTCACCATGAGCTCATGATTACGGATAAAATATGCATCTCAACACAATATTTTGGGTATCTAAGTAATCCAAACAATCTGTTTAAGACACTCAACCACAATTTATTAGCATTTAAATTTAATTTTTTTTTCTATATACCAATTTAAAATAAAAATACTAAAAACAGTTCAATTTAAACTTTTCTAACCCTCCTAAAAAAAATTCTTAGGAGAAATAAGTATAAAAATGTGGTTCAATTTGTAAAACAGCAAAATACATATGCGGTAAAAATTTTATGTAAAAATATTCAATAGTTCTTGAGATATCGTGCACGCAATACCAAAAAAACACATTTTGAGATATTCAATGTTTACGCTGAATAGCTGATACATTTTTCTTCATAACTTTCATAATTATGGGAAATTTTTAACGCGGGTTGTTTTAAATTGTTCAGGAAAGACAGGGAAATAATATATATTTTTTCATAAAATCAAAAAATTTCGATGTCAAAGCGTTCCGTGCTGCCATCTATCGCTGAGATTGGAATACGAGGATATTAATATAGGCCTTTAAAAACAACAGATGGCAATACGAGCTTGCAATTTTAATAGAAAATGTAAAGTAACACAATTCACTTGTTGCAATTTGCATATACGAACCATAAAAGATATTTCAGAATTCAGTGTGCATTTTATGAGAGAAATAAAAACAAAAGGAATAAGAATTAGTTTGTTGATTGGAATGATGGAATATTGGCCGCGATCAAAAGGATTCATCGAAAGATAATATTTGACGAACAGTTCGAGTATCAAAACATTATTTACTGTAAAATATAAAATATTGCAACAACTCTTTTCTCTTTTCCCGTTTGAAGAAGGGCTGTAGGAAATTAAAGGAACTGAGACATTAAAAAAATGCACTGAGAGTAACAATTAAAAACAATTAACTCAATTTTAAAATTAATATTCATTTTTCATAATTCGTACTAAAAATAGGACTAAAAATGTGGTATATTATTTCTGCTCTTTAATATTTATTACAGAAATTTACATAACATGAAGCGTTTGCGAAAATGGAATTTATTGTAATCGATTTTCCACTCACTTCCTGCTGATGTGGAGTTTTGGAATTTTATACTTAAGTGTTCTCTCTGGTTACTACGTACTCGTTTTCTTTTGTTAGAAGTCACTCACCGAAAAAAAAGATACAACGGTAATTTTCTAAAATACAATTCAGATATCTACAATTACAAATATGGTCCATTTAAAGATAAAGCTATTTTTAGAAACTTGTTTTTCAACTATTATATTCATATTGTTGTAGCACTACTTTTTTCTGAGCAGATGAACCGACACTGCTTTGGATAGTTGTGGAACGTTCACAATTTGAACTACTTTGGTAAATACTTCAATTAATGTAGCATTTGACCATTTTTAAAATTTAATAAGAGTTAATAAATGTATTACTATTTCTTGACTCTGGCCTTGGAAATTGTCGCGGCGGCTGGTCATGGTGTTCTCCCCATGCCTAGGCTGGTCTGGGGTTTTTGTTTACGCTTTCCCTTCTCCCAAATAAATACATAAAGCATAAAAGTAGTCGATTTCAAATGCTTTCAAAATTACAAGAGCGATCGTGTTAATTTAACATCTCAGATGATATTTAAAATATCCCACTCCATGACCAAATTCGCGAACGACGCCACGCCCCCGTCATCACTAAAGAACAAAGGCAGGAAAAAGATGGCGTCAGTCTTCATTTTGCCATCATACACTCGAAGTATAAGATGACAAAAAGAAGACACGGATGGATTCCAGTAAGATAGCTAAGAATATTAAATTTCGAAATCCAGCGCTTATAAGCGTTCAAGAAAGACTTTTTTTCGTGGCCCATTTTTGTGGGGAAAAAATATATATTTGAGGGGAAAAAAATATTTTTGTGAAAAATAAAAATATTTTTTTGAAAAATAAAA
>BGPR01014502.1:6923-26650 GCA_013235015.1 Araneus ventricosus
AAAGTAGCTCTAGGTGATTAAAATAGTTCTATGTGACTAAAGTAGCTCTAGGTGATTAAAATAGTTCTATGTGACTAAAGTAGCTTTATGTGACCGAAGTAACTCTTTGTGACTGAAGTAACTTTTTGTGACTAAAGTAGCTCTAGTTGACTAAAGTAGCTCTAGTTGACTAAAGTAGCTCTATGTGACTAAAGCAACTCCTTGTGACACTGAGATTATGTGACTGAAGACTAGGTTGGTCGCTTCGTGCTCGATCATCAGTCGCTGTGATGTCATCAAAAATCTTCGTGATTTTCACCAACTTTGCATCTCAACTGTGACTAAACCGTAATTCCAAATTCTAAAATTATTTTTTCAATCTTCAATGTCCACCGTTTTCTGTGAAATGAAACTAAAACCAACTCTCTAAGTTATGTGGTTGAGAGCTATAAGCGTTTAACTTTACCACGAAAAGCGTCATGATTTTTTCCTTTCCCGACACCCCATTAGACCACTATGGAGGGACGTAAGTTTACGTCAATATATACCTGTAGTATTTTTCCTTAATATTCTATTTAATGAACTCGGAACTTTTCCTAAATTCCTTTGACTGAAAAACATTAAAGCAGATTAGAATCTTTAGTCAGAAACGTTATGGCATGATAATATTTTAGGTTTCATTCGTGAATGAAGACAAAATGTTATGATATCCAGGCCAATCGTAATAAGGCACATACCTTAAAAGCTGATTTTTTTGCATTTATGCGACATATTTAACAACCACTGAAAATAATATTTTAAAGTTAAAATTTTGTGTCTTTTCATGTTTGGGGCTTGAATCGAATAAGCACTCTAGATTTGCATTTTCTTATTTATTTACACAACCATCTAACTTCACACTGCATAAGACGATGGCGACACAGGATATAGGTTAATATAGGTTACAGAGAATATATGTAGAATTTGTGCTAACAAAAAGCATGTTGTACAATTGCACCTTGAAACCATTAGTCACTCGCAGTCGGGTAAAAACCCAAGTACTAATGAAGAGTTTCTCGTGACTTGCTTTTAACCTTATAAGTATGAATATATTGCCTGTTTTCAGATACGAAATCTCTCCGCGTTTTTGCGCATGTGCCGGTCGGCTTTGATTTCACTAAAATAGAAGTCAGATGAAAGAAGGGAAGTTGTTCTTCTTTTTACCAAGAAATATATGGAAACGTTGCAGAACTTTCGAATTAAAACAAAAAAGTAAGATTCGAGCAGAGAATGATATGAACATCCGAAAAGAATTTCCAAAAAACAACCCCACGTGCGTAACAAAAAAAACAATCGGGAGAAAGCCCTTCATCTATAGATACACTGTAAAAAAAATCCCTTAAAATTTACGGTTTTAAACTGGCAGCTGGGTTGGTTGTGCAAAACCGTAAAAGTTAGGAAGTAAATCCGTAGGCACAACGGTTTTTTACCACACAGGAACAAGTTTTTCCCGTAAAAGTTAGGAAGTAAATCCGTAGTCACAACGGTTTTTTACCGTATGAAATCAAGTTTTCTCCGTAAAAATTAAGTCATCGAAGTAAGTGACGTCATCGACTGAGTTGAGTTGTTTTTCTCCTTCTGTTCGAGTTGAGTTGAAATGTGCTGATGTCTATTATCAATTAGGAATATTTATTAATCAAGGCTTAATTATTAATTTCAATTAGTTTAATTAATATAATTTTTAATTGAACTTACTTGGACGATTTCGATGCAAGATGGTGACAAAACTTCTAACTCCTCTGAGCCGGGGATCGAAACCGCGTTCTTAGAAATAAAAGGCAGTCGCTCTAACCCCTAGACCACCGGAGACTTCATAAAGTGAAGTAAAAATAATCTATTTGAGTTTTAAAGTCACTATAGGTCTAGTGGCGCCACCTAGTGGTGTAAAAATCAACTATTACCAGAACACGTGTTTTAAGGTTAGCTTTCATGAGTGATAACAGGTTACTACAACATGTGTAAACAACAGCGGAGATGGAACCCTATTAAAAACATAAAATGAATGCAATAAAATTACATTTAAGAAAAGGGAAAGATATCGTACGGAAAGCAATACCGTATGACGAAAAATAGAATTTGAACTGACGGTTTTAAACCGTTTATGGCTGGAGCGGAAAACGGTGAAAAACCGTTTTGTTAACAAAACAGCTTTAAACCGTCAAATATACGGAAAAAGTCCGGGAAAAAAACGGATATTTTTTACAGTGTATGAAACACTAAGGCGGAAAAGGACGTGGCGGAAAAAGGGGGTTAATTTCTCTTTTGTCGATGCCAACGTCTGTTACCAAACAAAACCGAAAGCCTCGGCCATGTTAGGCATAACTTTATAGGAATACCATGTTACTATATTCGTTGTGGTGTAAAATAACGTTTTCTCGCAAAAATTGAGTTTAAGAGGTAGAGTTCACAATATTTCTTACAATATAATGACATTTTGGATGAAATGATTTGAAAGAGATGAGTTAGAAATGCAGACGCATCTTTTAAACATTTTTCACTGGTCTCTCATTTTTTACTGATTTCTTCCACTACTTCTCAACGCTTTCTATCGTTATCGCTCTTCTATTTAATCTTCATCGTTCCCAACATACTACACTCCCCTGGCAACAGCCAAAGCTAAGCGTGAAAACTGTTACTCGATACTCTGTTCACACCCCTTCAATGCGCCAGTCTGTACCGTGACCCTCCGCAAACACTGCCACGTCAACATCCGTCCTTCTGGTACGTAAAATATTTATTCTTACTTTTCTCTAATGTTATCACATCGTACTTCTGTTTTAATTATTCAAAACTCCTCTTTCTGTTTTTTGGTTTGGCATTAGGGATACAAATCAGTGTTTTAGGACTTACGGCGTAACTGATTGCAAGAGACTCTCTCTCTCTAAGGGGGCAGTTTTAGTTAGTTTTAGGCCCTAGTTTTTTACTCAACCTTCTGAGAAGTAAATTCGACCAAACGTTTTGCGCCATTTTGAAACGAATAGTACAAGCACTTGAGGGAATCACACAACACATGAACCGTCATCTGTATGCAGCATTCAAGAAGTGTTTGCAAGCATATTTATACTATGGTTTAAAAAATGGCACATATAAATAGAATATATAGCAGAAATAACATAAACAATTTTTCCCTTATAAATTAACTATTTCTTTTATTTGAAAACAACGTCTTATAATAAAAATGCGGTCTTATTTTAATTGTTTTTTATTTCTTCTGTTTATCCTGTGCAATTTCTGTTTTGAAATAGACTGATTCAGGAATTGAGACTAACAGTTACACAATTTACGCGCAAATTAAATTGAATCATGTCATTTTCGCACGATAGCATAATATATCTTTAACTTCTAAGCAACGAAAAAAGATACGGTTGGCAAAGTGGTTTCAGTTAACTAATTCTGAAATTTGCCGTGATAAATACAAGAAAATACATATATAATCAAATTAAAAGTTGTAATTATGTGTCAACTGTAGACGATTAAATGTGCTTATATTTAGAAATATGCATAAATAAATCTGCCTCTATCTAAACATTATAATACTCACATTTTTTCTGGCAAATTGTATATTTGAAATAAATGACGATGGAATTGAAAAGTAACTATGACTTGGGCAATATTTCCCTCGGCATATTCCGTTTGTACACATTGTTCATTCAAAATATTGAATTCGAGATGTTTAGATACATATTAACAGGCAAACACCTCTCAAAAATAATAAAAGATACTTCAAACGCCTGAGGCACATTCTGTTGTACATGATCAACTCTTCACTCATCCCTCTATCTTACATACTACTCTTGAACCTCCATCCAATATTCAAACTGTCATCTAGTAAACCTCGAGTCTCCTTCCTTGAAAGCACGAAAAGCCCTTCCCGCAGTTTTCGAACGAAACTCGCTTTTGGAGACTTCCTTTATGATAACGTAGGAATCGTTTCTTTGCTCCAAAAACCGTTTGAAGATATTTAGAAGGGAAGAAATATAATCTTTCTGGAGAAAAAGCAGGAACTTTACAGACAACTCAGATTTTCATGATGATATTATGGGCTGTAGTAAATATAAATCGAAGAGGTATTTCATACTTTTCAGTACTAAAGCTTCTTAGAAGGATATTACTTGTTGTAACGATTGGGAAAGAAATTAAAAAAATAAAAAACCGTTGGCTAAGCCTTACTTTTATGCCTCGTTACGGAAAACTTTCAAGAATAAGTTGTCGTATATAAATTTATGGGGATTTTTGTGTTGGTTAAAGGTTTTAAGGAAAAAATCAAACTGAAATTTCTTTTAAGTATATTAAGGTTCAAAAGTAATTACTTTTAAAATGGGACAAAATGTAAGTTATTATTTTTTTAACAAACATTGACTGTTTTTTAGGCTTAATCTTGTTTATAAACGTTAAAATTTCAACTTTAAGAAAAAGGCGATATAGTTTTCTTTAAAGTGCGAGTTCTATATTTATTAAAAAGATGGAAAATGTTTCAAAATTTTTTTCATAAAAAAGTTAGTTTTTACAAATTATCATTGATTTATTGAATTAATAAAAAGAAGGCCGGTCAAGGAGATGCTATTAAAAATTGGATGTTTTTTTAAAACAGAGACAAAGATAATTATCTCTTATTGTGCTACTTTGCAGCAAGCTTGTTTTGCAAACTCACAGCAAGCTTGCATTGCAAGGAGGGGTGGCGCTAGTTGTCATGGCGAACTTGTGGCAAACTCGTTTTTCAAGCGAGGGTGGCGATTCTGCATTGTTAGTTTGCCACAGTTTCGCTTCAAGCTTGACGCGTCAAATTTGCCATGACAAGGTAATATCAAGTAAAAATCAAACTTGTGTGCTGCAAACGTACTTGCTATCTGGGGGTGCCCCTACACACTCGTCGCCCTGTGCCGGCTGCTCACACCTGGAGCAGGCCGTGAAGGAGGTTTCCGTGAATAATGAACTTTTTAGTGAATACATGAGGAGGAAAATAAGACAAATTTGTGTTTGGAGGATGTAAGTATACGTTTAAATATGCAAGATGCACGCAAGGAAGAAAGAATAAAAAAGGAATGACAAACTAAATGTGACAGTAAATTTAATTTTTATCGAATGTATAAGGAGGAGAATAAAGTAAATGTATGGTAGAAAGGTGGAAGAGTGCATGTAAGAAGTATGTGAAAAGGATAATGATGGGGACGGGGAACTAATTGTGCCAGTGAATGGAATTTATTAGTGAACTAGAAAATCACCCGCCATGGTTTGACGGGTGCAAATTGCGTCTTCATTCGAGAAATTTCCCTTCAAATTTGACGTGTTTAAATAGATATATATGCGAGAGAAATGTTTAACATTGATTGAAAACAAATAAAATAAGCATATGTTTTATGAAAGGAAATATTTTTTTATTTACATATTATTTAAATATTTCTTTATTCAAAACACCTCTTGGTAAACAACATTCCGTGTGAAGTATTTTTCGTTGTTTTAAAATTTTCCTTGTACTTCAGATGCCTTTGTGTAAATTTTAACGTGATTGGGAATCCTAGACCTTGAAAGTGCATCATAGAGCTGTACATGTGAAAAGACAGGCTCATCGAGGTAAATTCCAACATGAACGAAAATTTGCCCCTGCGATTTGTTGATAGTCATCGTGTAAGCTAGAATTAGCGGAAACTGGCGGCGGTTGAGAACGAATGGTAGATTCATATAACTGGTGGCTAATTTAATTCTTGGCAAGAAAACAATATCGCCACGTTTGCATTCAGATACAATTTGTCATCCAAACTATATCACACGTATGATATACCACTGACGTAATTTACTACTTTCTATTAAGAAACGGAAATTAATTTGAAGTATAGGATTAATATAATATAATCGTTATAATCAATAGTTCCATTGATCATAGCGAGATAAATTTTATATCAATCGATAGAAAATTTTATTTCACTATTTTAGAGCTATTAAATTTGAAATTAGAACGACAATTACTTTTTTAAAGTTAAAATTACTGAAATTTAGGTTCTCTAACAATGAAATAATGCTGTTTAACGTCACGCAGTGCTATGGCGCGAGTTTTATTGTTGGTCACGTCAGAACGTTACCGGAGGATCTGGGCTATTATATTAGTAATGCATAAGGCGAATATTAAGTGTAATAATACGAATAATTCGTGTAAGGAATATAAGTAAGATGTAAGGATTAATGTAAGAAGTATGTACGGGTGCATATAAGGAAGAGAAAAATGAGGGAAAATAAGTTGTACCAGTGAATGATATTTTTCGGTGAATGCATCTGAAAATACTTAGGCATCCATAAGGATATAATAAGTTGATGTTCTACCTAGACATGTCTACTCGTGTACCGCCAGTTTTAGCCAGTTGTTTTCTTTGAGGCCTATTGTGCGCATTTTCAAAGACAAAACTGACTAGCTGTGAAAAATTAAATAACTGATATGATGCTAATTGCCGACTTCAAACTTATTTTAGCAAAGAAATAAGCTCAATTAAATTGGTTTCTGTTGAAAATCATTAGCTTTAGGTCGGACGTAATACAAATGCTAATACGTTCGGGTGCAGTTCATTTGTGAGATTAAAAGTTAAATTTTTGATTAAGCTTATGAAAAAGCTTATCAAACTGAAGTATTCGGTCATACAAAGCTA
Organism: Araneus ventricosus; assembly: GCA_013235015.1. Classification (NCBI taxonomy): domain Eukaryota; kingdom Metazoa; phylum Arthropoda; class Arachnida; order Araneae; family Araneidae; genus Araneus; species Araneus ventricosus. Next base: position 13,577 of record BGPR01014502.1, read on the forward strand.
TATTTAGGTTTTTAAGTACCATTTTTTGTATTTCCTTGCAATTTCGACTAACAAAATTCCCAAGAATTCAGGAAGCAGTTGACGCTTGTTTCCCTGTATAGTGCCTTAACAATGACAACTGTTGTCGATGAGAGCCTTATATAATTCAACATTTTTCAAACATTATATTGGATATAACGATCAATATCATTTAATTAGGGACTGGTACACAGGTATACGAACTTTTACAGATATATAAGAAGAAATATTGAGAAAATTTTGTGAAATCGAAAATATGAACGTGATCATTCAAAACTCATCTAACAGATATACGTGCCCATCACGTACACCAAAAGAGCACTAGAGAAAAAACTGAGTGGCAGGGAACCAGGAAGGTACTGAAGGTCCCACATCTTTCTTGTTAAACACACACTTAAGCACAAAAAAATATGGGTGTTTCAGTTCACAGATTAGATGCGCCCGACGGAAGATTAACACGAAGCAGATAATAAAAATGGCGGATCGAAACGGAATTAAAGCATTGAAAACTTTTTATTTTGTAAAGTTGCTCTCATTTATAAATAATTTTTTTTCTAACCAGGTTATAACGTTTTCGTATACTTCCTTTTTGTGAGTAAATATTTTTAGATTATTGTATCACTCCAACTTCTAAATAGTCATTGCGGAAGACTAATTTTATAGTAAAAGTTATTCTGGTTCATAGTTTTTGTTTTTCTAAATTTATTTCCCATTTTAAATACCAGTTTCTCTAAGCATTGAAAAGATTTCATAAAATAAAAAAGTATATATAAAACTTAAATCGTTATTATCCTGACATATCAAGCAGTTACTGCAATCTCCTGAATACATCTGCGTTTCTATGTTATTGATTTCTCCCCTTATTTACAACCATCATTAATTAGTTTTAAAACAAAAGGAAACCGCTCGAGACAAAAACTTTATGGCACAAGACAAACAAAAAGTGAACTCCAGCAAATAGACTTTTTCTGCAGGGAATTTAAACCTTTTATTTCATCAGAAGTATCAAATGTTCGTTTCTGCGATTGCTTCGTCCCAAAGTTCCTTTTAGTTTAATTGGACTAAGCGGTGGTTTATAAACCTGAGCAACAAAAGAATTAGCTTTTTTACTTTGGTTGCTACCATATTTTCTTTAATGGATATCTACTTTTTTATAACTATTGATTTTTTTTTTTTTTGCTTTTCAACACAGTTGGTTGTGGAATATTGTATACAGAAAGTTTCAGCACTTTTTGTTGTCCCAGAATAATTTTTTTAAACACTGTAAGGCAATCTATGGGATGCTTTTGTTATAAGAGAGAATAAACAACGGGGTAGTATTTTAACCATTAATATTTTGAATAAGTAAATAATTATAATTATTTTAGTGACGAAATATTTATTTTTCAGTTATTCCTACACATAATGATTATCCGATTTTAAAATTGAATTTATATCTTCCATTTATTTTTTCTTTATTCATGGAGCTGTTGTTCATTTTATGTAATTTATTCTATGTATCATATATATATTTATATAATATATTTTAGTTATAATATTTTCAGAATAAATGCGAAACTGTATTTTGTATTTAGCTTTTGGAATTTATTGCTATGACTTTGAATCAGTAAGCTTTTAGTTAATTTTCTCGTTCTTTTCTTAATATATTTTGGAGATTTACTTCTATATTTGTTGTCTTTTTCCAACAATTGGCCCTCACAGAAGGTTGGCGCCTATAAATTTCGAAATAATGTGACATAATCGATTCCTAAGGTCGATAGGCATTTGATTGTTGGAATTCCATACCTGGGTTGCCTTTTTCATAGTAATAGTTTTTAATCTTATTATCTTTTTGTATTTCATTGTGTGAATAATATTAGGTTATATTGTTTTTTATATTTAATTTTAAATGAGGGTTTAATAGGCGTATATGATGAAAATGTTATTGGTATAAAAATATATACCTATATATATATATATATGAAAAATGTAGCGGTCTTTTATAATATAGTGGAAGATCAATAGTATGGCATTACTGAGAGCCTGATATTTGTAAATATTATGTTTATTGTCAGATATTAACGCAAATATGCAAGAATTTTAAAAAGAATTACAACACTACATTTAACCTCTTGATATATTAATTACACTTAAAATGCTGAACAAAATTTAATTATTTAAAGAATAAAATCACACAGCAAGAGAGAACATCATTGATCGATACGCGCGTCGCCTGATCTCATAACGCAAGCATGCTTGTGTGGGGGGAGAGTTTCTAAAGCCTACAATCATCTGTAAAGTCTAGCTCATTTTGATTTAATTCTCCCTATTTTGTTATATTACAAATATATGAAAGTAAAAAGTTTATTTATGAAAATATTTTCAAAACTGAGTTTTCCCGTTTCGTGAAATATGGATGCACACTAGCGTGCCAATACAACGATGCAATTTTTAAGCAGGCAGTCAGGAAATTGTGGTGAAAGGATTTTTGCGAACAGTGCCATGAGCATCTAATGCAGTAGAAAGGTGATTCGTACGCAAATATCAGGAACAAAACATCGTGGGTGACTTGACTGCAAGCAAGATGCTTGCATTCAGCGAGCGCTTTGCATAGCAAAGAAGGACAGAGGGTGTTGTTATTAAAGACTTTTGCTGGAAGGTCAAATAATTTCGTACTTGCAGTATGGATAGGAAACACATATACAAGGTGCTCCAGAACTCCACGTACAAGCTTTGAGCGGAGGTCAAGAACACCTTTAGGAATCATAATCACATAGGAAAGCATGGTCGGAAATTAGGCCCTGAAGTTATAAAGACATAAAGAAACAACAGGGACACAGGGCAGAAAGTATTGAAAAGCGCTTTATTAACCGAAAAAAGAGTTCAATACTAGTTACAAGGACCGCAGGAAGTGCTAAAAATTTCGTCCAATGGCACTGATGCAAGCATGGCACCTATTCCGCATGGACTGCAGAACATTCGCAAAGATACCAGGATTTTCGAGGATCGTAGCAGCAGCGATGGCGATTCCTTGCACCAGGTCCATGTGAAAATCTCCTGGGGTTTAATACACCATGGCCTTCAAGGTCACCCCAGAAGAAAAATGAAGAGATCTGGGAGGCATACGACAGGATCTTCACGTCCAATCCATTTACGTCCAAACAACTGGTATCCTGCATCGATACTGTGAATGATCCATGTTCTGATGCCACATGAGCGAACATCTGGCGATTTGGTACGAGCGTCTTTCTAAATCTTTCCCGATATAATAGTATAGCAGCTCGTCCATTTACGTTAACTATGTTACACACAAAGTGAATATCGGCCAACTCGGCGACCGTGAAACGATTCATGTTGTCCGCACTCTGTCGACATCTTCAATGAGGAACCCGCACGTGCCGACCTTGAGAGATCGCTTAAAGTGCCAGCTATCCATTTCCGACCATGCTTTCCTATTTGATTTGTGATTCCTATTGACTTTTTCTACCTCCCCTCAAAGTCTTACAAGGAGTTCCGGAACACAACAGGTACAGCTGTAAGGAAGATGGGTTGTCGTCATGAAAGGAAAAAAAACAAGCCGATGACCGACATATTGTCCTGCAGATAAATATGAGATCTATACATGTTAGTTGGAGACACTGCTGAACACTGGCTTCCAGAAACAGGATGAAAAGTCTCACGGTTTACCGTAGCCAGATGCCTTCATAAAAATGGCCTGTTTGATCGCCGTCCTGAACGTTACGTTTCATTGAAAGCTGCCCGTGGTCGGCGCCGTTTAGACTGGTGCAAGGAACACAAATACTGGACATCTCATCAATGGAGTCACATCCTCTTTACAGATGAGAGTCGTTCAGTGTCCCAAACGATTCTCCAAGCCAGTTTATATGGATACGATTTTTTTCCATCGAGGGAATGGGCCACTAAGTTGGTCCCGACGTGTTCGTTTGGGAAGGCGTTTTGGTGAACGGGTGGACTGAGCTCCGAATTTTAGAAGGAATTACTGTTACCGGAGATCGCTACTGTCAGCAAATGATCCCTTCCACGTTCGTCTGCAACAAGGTGACATTGTTGCAGACTTCTTTTTATCGACGTTAACACCAGACCACATCGTACTAATGCTGTTGAGAAGATTCTCGGAGCTGAAGATATCACTAAAATAGATTGGTCAGCGTATTAACCTGCCTATTTTGTTTAATTCCTTACTCTATACGTTCTATTCATTTTTTCTCTAATACGTTTTCTTCATTCTACAGTACACATACTATATCTTTATCCTGAATTTCATTTCTCCCAGGTGATTTTGTAGTAATAGTAATTGCAAAAAAAGACACTGCTTAAGTTTTGTACACTTGTGTATTTTCTACATGCACTTATCAATTTTTGTCTAACAATAACAAGTAAATTTTCAGTGCTTGACAAAAAGGTATAATTCACTATATCTGTCCTAGGTGTTAACCTACTCAGGTATAAGGCCTACCTACTCGCAAATATATCTTGAAATCGAATATTGTAATATTTTAAAATAAATGTTATATAGGTAATTTATGTTAATTAATGTTATTCAAAATTTTCTCTTGTAACTTATTTTACACTGAATAGCAGTTTTGCTTTCAGTCGTAGGAAAACCAACAAAAAGAATAAATGTTTTAGCATAATAAAACCAACAAAATTTATTTTCTCATCTCATAGAAAATAAAAATATTATAATCTATACTTATAAAAGGCAATGTTTGTGTGCGTGTGTGTGTGTGTGTTTGTCTGCAATGTCCAGACGAATCTATCGCACTTACAGCCATGAAATTTGGCACACAGATAGTCGTAATGGTGACTGAATGCACCTTGAAGCCGAAATTTTAAATTTTAATCTAGAAATTTTTTTATTTAATATTTTGTGTTGTTTTGGTTGATTTTTCGCACTAATTTCTCAATAGAATAGTTACGAATAAGTTTACGATAAAAATATATATACCATCGGAAAGAGCATGCGATTTCCGTTCTAATGAAGTTAGTTTTGAATTTCTGACGTAATTTACTGAATTTTGAAAAAAATTTGAAAAATAGTCACTTTTATGGTAATTTTGAATAAAGATTTCTTTAAATTATCGCATCTGACGTTCTAACATCTCTATAATTTTCATTTTTTTCAGCCTACAAATGGCACGTTTATGTCCGATTTAAAACAAGAATTATTAAAATATCGTTTTTCGTTTTCTAAAAATTAATTTTTCCCTGATCGGTTCAAACAATTTTTTCGTAGCGCGATTTAACAGCGAGAGATTCTCCGGACCATCCCACAATGCATTGTTGCAACGTGACCTTCTTCGCGGCAGGTGACGTCATTCGCAAAGAAAAATAAGCGGGAATATCAATAATGTGTATTTTTTGCTTTGCTTTTGTTTTCAAAACTTTTTCGTGCCATTGTGTGCACTTTTTTTCACCCACTTTTTGAAGTCCTGATTCCACGGGCAACGCCGTGCGGGTACTGCTAGTAATAAATAGTTTTGCAACATATTAATTTTATTTATTTTAGTATTAAGAAATCAGATAATAATTCCATTTAACATTCTGGATATGTATTCCCATACTGCCCTAGGCAATACTTTTCTCTTATTACCGCCGAAATATACAGCATTTTTCTAGTCTCCATTTTATAGCCTTTCATGTAATTATTCGATAATGAAGTATTTGATCCACGCTTTGTTTAGCAAGTAGTTTCTCTGATTGCCTTTACTATTCGCTTTTCAAACTATATTTCTCAAGGCGACAAACTCCCCTTTTTACTCCAAACGATAAATGATCAATTAGTTCCAATCCTGAGGCGTTTGAGTAATGCTAATTTTGACTATCCATCAGTAAGTGTGTGAGCGCGAGGCGTGTGGGTTTTTCTAAATTTTCTTCGGGCAGTACTAAGACTTTGTTCCATTTGTTGATGTAAACTGGCGGATGCAAAATATTTTAGTTGATTAGTTAAAAACTTACCCCATATCTTACAAGTGAGGTAATTGATGGTCGCTTCAGTAAATATTTTTCATTCAATTTTATTTAATTTGAATAGAGTTATGTTTGTAAAATTTGAATTTTGTGATGGATTTTACACTGGCTTAATGATGTGCTAGTGTTTTGATATTTTGATCCCTTCTGTATTCCATATGACATATATTATTTTTATATTTTCAGAAGCTGCTTAGTATTAGTCAATTCTGTTCTTAGTTATTAGTCAATTCTGTTCTTAGTTATTAGTCAATTCTGTTTTTAGTTATTATTCAATTATTATTATTCTTGCTTAGTTATTAATCATTAATAGTTATAGTAGTTATTATTCATTAATAGTAGTTATTACTCATTAATAGTTATTATTCATTAATCAATTCCATTAATCAATTATTATTATTCGTGCTTAGTTATTATTCAATTAGTTCTGCTTAGTTATTATTCAATTAGTTCTGCTTAGTTATTAGTCAATTGATTAAATTAATTATATTTTGATGCGATATGATTGGCGCCATCTGGTACTGATTTTGAGAAATAATTTATTTCTTGACAGCATAATGTTTATAAAGAGGAACTAAAAATTACAATAAAAAAAATTCTACTTTTTAGTACATTAAGAAATGTGTGCTTTTAAAAATTAATTTGATTTCTTTATTCTAAACTTCCTTCGTTGCAGACGAAAGCAAACCTATTTGAGTTCAGCGGTTAAAAAACTTTTTCCGTAGCTCGCAAGTGGTGAAATTTTTGATCGCTTCTCTGAGTGTTTCTTTTATTTGGAGATCATGGTGGATGTTCTACAGCATGTCTGTGTGGATGATGGTAGCTGTAATATGAATTCAAATAGACCGAAAAAACGCCAAATTCTGTGGACAAAAAGTGTTCCAAACCACTAGGGATTTTAAACCGCGTCTTTATCTATATATCAGTACGTGAAGAAAAAAACTTTGTACCACTTTTTAAGCACATTTCGCTCACGGAGGAGTGTGAGATTTGGCATTGTTAAAGTTCATATGGAGAAGGAGTGCATAAAGATAAAATTTATGTATAATATGTGTTACAAATACATTAAATTAAATTAAATTAAACATTCATTGTTTACGTTCATACACTCATTGTGCGCATGGAGGAGTGTGAGATTTGGCATAGTTAAAATTCATATGGAGAAGGAGTTGAGAAAGTTAAAATTTATGTATAATATCTCTTACAAATACATTAAATTAAATTAAATTAAACATTCATTGTTTACGTTCATACACTCATTGTGCGCACGGAGGAGTGTGAGATTTGACATAGTTAAAATTCATATGGAGAAGGAGTTGAGAAAGTTAAAATTTATGTATAATATGTGTTACAAATACATTAAATTAAATTAAATTAAATTAAACATTCATTGTTTACGTTCATACACTGTAAAAAATTAGCGGAGTAAATGCGGAGTGAATGATTTGTAATTGATTTAATCCCCCCGTAGTGAAATCCACTCCAAGAGGGAGTTTATTTAGATTATTTATAAAAAAACTTTTATTTTTTATTTAAATTTTATATAATTTGAAAAAGATAGGCAAATTAACTGTGTAGCCTTGGCGAAACCTGGCCAGTATAGCAAGAAAAAAAAACCCAGAAAATGTCAAATAACGCGTTATTGTTTTTTAAATATGACTTAGCCAAGCTGTACCTCATTTTCCCTATCGTTCGTATTTTTCAAATAATTCGAAAATTAATGCATAATGACGTATTTGTACACGCTCGCAGCTGACGTAATAGAACTAAATTCAAAAAATTATATGCAATGATTATAAAGAAATACTCTTTAACAAAAGAACCTCAATAATGTTCAAACTTCAAAATGTAATGAATTACGGTCGAATTTCGACCGCTGGGCGACATCTAGTCTAAATTAAATTACATATTTCAATACAATGTTTTCATATTTATATATATAAATTCAAAAATTATAAAAGTAACGTATAAAAACACCAAAAAACCTAATTTTGATATATTTACCATTGTTTACAAATTTATAGATATAAATTCAAAAATTATAATTTTTATATTATTTTGTTAACGTCTCTCTAAATCTCTGATAGCGATACATGTCTCTTTATATAAATTTATATCTATCAGAAATCATAATTTTTACATATTTCGCATTTAAGAACATGCTCTTTTCTCCAGCGAGATTTGAAATCGTTTATTTCTTTAAAGAAATAAGATTCAACTGGTAAGGGACAACTGGTCCACATAACTAAAATTATATTTGACTGTTTACAGCTACATTTTCTATCAGAAATGCGGAAATACCTGAATAATACTTTATCATATTGCTGGAATGGTTGATTAGTTAGCAGAGATAAAAAAAATGCTAAGCCTGTCATTCACGACCGGTACACGCCGCGCAAATGGCGTGGTGGCACTCCACACCATGCCATTTTTTATCCCATCCTTTGAGGTAAGTTATTCACGGCTGCTCTACATCACGCAAATAAAACCATTACCAGTCACTCCAATCCCCGACTTCATCGGCAAACCACGCCCCCCAAGTCTCCTCCCCTCATACGCATGCACCTATTCCCGCCGCTTTTATGGCCAGAAGTCCAAATGAAGTGATGGATATTGGAACAGGTTAGAAATTCAACCGTCCGCGCCACACCTTTTCAATTCCAATCGGTTTTTCGCAGTCACGATTGGTTTTGGCTGGGGAGGTCCAATTTGTGTAGTGTGGAGTGGTCGCGGCTGACCAACCTTACTGTTATCTTAGATATCTGTTTGTGCGGATATAAGTGTCACTATGTCCGAATGCTGGCTTCATAGATGATCAATGTGAGCTCTCTTTGTAACAAGTGATACATCAATGTAATTCTTTGCATATGCATCTCCTATAGTGCGATTCTGTAGGATATACCCAGATAGCATGTACGCTTGCAGCAAGTTTGATTTTTCTTGATATTAGCTTGTTATGACAAACTTGACGTGACAACTTTGCAGCGAACTTCCTGCAATTTAACAAATCACAATCGATCACCCTCCTTGCAATGCAAGTTTGCTGTAAAGTTGACACACACGAGCTGGATACAGTTGTATATATGTGGTTTTGTTGTATATATGTGGTTTTGTTGTATATATGTGGTGGTCTCTGTTTTAAAAAACATCAGCTTTTTAATAGCATCTCATAGACTGTCCTTCTTTTTAATATATTCAATAAATCAATGATAATTTGAAAAACCTAACTAGGTCTTGTTATAAAAAAATTACTTTTGAAAAATTCTCCACCTTTTTACTAAATATAGAACTCGCACTTTAAAGAAAACTATATATCGCCTTTTTCTTAATGTTGAAATGTTAACGTTCATAAACAATATTAAACCTGAAAAACAGTCAATGTTTGTTGAAAAATAATTACTTACTTTGTGTCCCATATTTTTAAAAGTAATTACTTTTGAACCCTAATTTCATAATTTCTTCCGTTAGCAAAATTTTAGAGAAAATCGCTCTCCCTTTGACTTCAAATCATATTCTCAACTCAAAATTTTACAAAGTAATGAAATCAAAAAGACAGTTTAAAATAAAACGTGTAGATGCACGATGTATTAACACAATCTGTCCTCCGCGATCGAGGTCCTGCTGGCTGAGTGGTTAAGGCGACAGGTTTAGGAAGCAGGTTGTCGGGGATTCGAATCTGAGGATCGTCTGCTTACTCTGTTTTTCCTATAGTTTGCAATGCGTTTGCCGTAACAAGCCTGCTGCATGTTCGACGCATGGTGACTAACTCGTTTGAAATAAATTGTTTCAAGCTTGCACACTTGCCGTGACAAACTTGCTGCAGATTTGCAGAGCAAGATTGCTGCAACTATACTCCAAACTAAAATTGCTATCTGGGTAATTGCCGATGCTGGCCGCATCAATTGTTATACGGGATTTCAAATCAGTGATGTGTTTTCCATTCCATAGCTCATGATGATCAACTCAACCCAATAATTGTAAAGTCTTTTGATGAGACTGACTCATTTTGATCCACCTTGCATACTTTCAATAAACATAAAAAGTTATAGCTTACAGTTTGAAAAAACTAGATAAACATTCCTAAGTTCCATTTCTTTCCTTTCTTAAACAATGAATGTAGAGACAAGTGGTGCAATGGGTTACGATTTTCCGCGCCATAAATATTATCTGCAGAAACCTGAAAGCTCGGGAGAGCAATTCAAAAGATTTAAACTTTATAGTGCGAGGTTACTAAATAAACGCATGAACGGTTATATATCAGGTTCTTTCCGGAATTTTTAATCATAAAATTAGAAGAAAAGCCAGAAGCTTATATAAACGCTTATAACCGTCTCTTTAAATTTGAAAATACGACTACAAAAACTAATTTCCTCAGACAATAATGAATAAATCAGCAGGTTGCTCCAGTATAGAATAAACATAAAGAGCGGAAAACAAGGAAAGGCAAGTTTAAATAAAAGTAAGTGCAGTATTTATTTGTTAATGCTGGCAACAATTCTAAATGACGAATTTCCAGTAATAGAAAGAGATTAATAAGAATAAATTTAATAAAAGCGGTTTTTAAAAGCACAATTTTATTACTGTAATTAAAACTTGAATTCTTTTTGTTTAAAAATTTTCTACTTTTTAGTCTTTAATTTATTATCTATTATTATAAATATAATGCAATCCTGAAATGAATTATTTTCTCAAATTCACCATCAGATGGCACCACGCTTATGGAATCAAAATTCAATTAAATTGATTTTAACTAATTATAAAATTTGGAGAATATTAAACTTGTTTATTGTCAGTGAGAACGCATAAATTGACAAAATTTCAGAACTCCGGCACCTTAGGAAGAATTGTTAATTTCAGGTATATTTTGAATCTCAATGTGATGAAAAATGGGAAGCCTGTTTCCTGCCTTTGACGTATTTGTTGGTGTTCCACAAGCAATGAATTAGTTAAATGGCGATGAAAAGCTCGATATCTTTTATTCTGTTCTTATTTCTAGTAAGTACAATCTGTATATTTATTTCGGAGATTTTCAGCAGCGTAAAAATTCACTGAGACTTTATTCTTCGAAGCCATATGTTTACTTACTTTACTAGATAAGTACAGTTTGGACACTGGATAGGTAAGACAGTCTTTGGCTGAACAACCAACAATTTTTCCGACTATCGTCGTCTGGCCGGACACCACCTTTTGTTGAATGTTGAAAGCATGTTGGTGGTTCCTGCAGCTCTCAGAGCCGCTACCCACGATCGACAAGACTTTGATACTTATCTGGTGGTAGCTTCAGCAGAAGTGAAGAAGATCTTCAATGTTTCAGTTTGGCAGGAAGGTAGGTGAAAGGTAATTCAATTAGGAGCCGGATACTGGGAGAAAGTTGTGTGCGAAGTAAAAGTCAATCAGGTTAGGTGGAGAATTTGGTAGGCATTTTTCATCTCAGAGCTGAATTTTCGTGTACTTGCAGTAGTACAGGATGGGGTAAGAAGGATTTTACTATTATCCAATCTCAGCTCGTGAAGGGATTTATGAGGTACTTAGACTAGGGTAAACTATCTGCACTGATATTAAGATGAATTTAGAATTAAAATTAGAACTGGGAATCCTAATAGGGGGGAGGGGATTTAAATTGTTAAAGAATAATTGCTCATCGGATATCACCTAAAACATCTTCTTCATAAAAGGCAGCTTCACAGTTGCACTGATAAGTAGCACTGATCTTAGACAATCATTCATAAATTCTAGAAGAAGTCGCTCCCACGTCAAATAAATTGCGTATTGAAAAATTAAATCAATATACTTTTTCAAATAAGTCAATAAAAATAACATTAATAAAGTGAAAAAAATAAAGACTGTACATCGAAATTGCGTTTTCCAGTGCTTGGCGACGGGCAACTGTAGTCGCAATTTGATTACTACCTACTTCATAAAGGCAACTGCATTAGCTTAAAAGGCTCTACAAAACCCGCATATCATTTCAAAGACAAACACAAAATGCACTCGAACGATTTGACAGATAACTCGCGCCGTAATGGAGGGTTAAACAAATTGAGTTGGTATTTTTCACCATACATAAATTTAATAAAAACAGTTTTTTAAAACATACTTTTATTAGCATATTAAAAATCAGAATTTTATCGTTTTAATTATTTTCTACAGTTTAGTCTTAAATTTATTATTCTTTTATATAAATATTGTGGAATTTCCAAAAAAAATTTCTGAAATTCACTAACAGGTGGCGCCACTTGTATAAAACCAAAACTTGCTAAATTAATCAAATAACCGAAAGTTAAGCCCTAAAAAATTAAAATACTCTGTAATCATCGAGGACAAACAAATGTACAAAGTTTCAAAATCTTAGCACATGAAGTGAGTGAAAAATCGATCACAAAATTCCAAATTTGCAAACATGAAACAAATTAAATTAAATAAAAATGTATTAAGATACATATTCTACTATAAGCTGTCCTCCATAATTTCCTTGTTTTGGAGATGAGCCAACATTTTTGGTAACAAACGATAGCTGGAATAGAAAAATTATTATTTTTACGAATTCTCCTGAGCGGTTTAAAAGTTCTTAAATATGAATTCCATTACAATAATTACGTAACTATGTAATCTGTTAGGGAAAGTATCAGAACTGTGACTGGAATTTAAAAGTCAAACTAAACGAAGAAAGTAGGACATAAGCCCTACATTTCACGGCAATGTAGATGAAAAACCCAAGATACTTTTTTTCTGAACTTTGTTTTAGTTTCATTTCAACTGAGTGAAAATGTTTGGCATTTTTTGACTTTGTAAAGTTATTTTAAGTGAAGAAAGAAAAGGGATTTTTCTTGGAAATTTGAAGGATGATGAGTTCCAGCACATGATGCTCATACACGGGCTTCGAAAGAATCAGACGTCCTTATTAGTTCAGAGATTAACAAATACTTCCTCCGTTCAACTCTGTCTGACTGGCAGTCAGTGACTATAAGGAATGTGCCGCAGTCAGTGACTACAAGGAATGTGCCGCGGTCACTGACTACAAGGAATGTGCCGCAGTCATTGACTACAAGGAATGTGCCGCAGTCAGTGACTACAAGGAATGTGCCG
>BGPR01014503.1:8350-30720 GCA_013235015.1 Araneus ventricosus
TACTTTAGCCTTGAGGTTTGACATTCGTCACGATGATACAAAATTTTATGACCTCCGCCCCCCCCCCGGACCCGAATCCTAGATTCGCCACTGTGTTTAAAACATAGTATAAATTTCTTTTATAATTTCGAATCCAGATTATATAAGGCAGCTTGTTTAAAATTTCCTGTTGAATACCGCTTTAAAACGATAAATTATTGACATCAATACTTATGGATATCAGCATGATTTCTTAGTCATAAATTGAGAATTATATAAAATAATTTAGAAAGAAAAACGATAGAGGAAGAACGTAAACAACGTGTTTAGCGTACAGCTCCCATCGCTTAATCTTTCTCCCTCTTTGTCTGTTCCAGGCCCATAAAATGAATACTCGTCGCGGCGGCCCCGGCTATGGGCTGAAAGTCAACACAGCTCTGGCTGTCACGGAGCCAACCCGAAAGAGAAAAGGATGCTCTTTTTAATATATTTTCTTTTTTTTTTCTCATTCCCACACAAAGTAGTAATCTCATTGGCTGTTCCTGGCTTTTGGTTTCGGTTTGTGTTGCGTCAACAGAAACACATCTGGTTGTTTGATTATTTGCTTTCTCTTGATAGAAGGCTAGCTTTCTTTTGAAGATATTCATTTTTGGAAGAGTGTTAGAGAGTGAAGTGGGCGAGGAGGGAAGTGTGTATGTGGAGATTTGATTGTTTTTTCGTCAGCAAAATCGTCACATCAACATTTACTTAACTTTCTGTTAGTAAAACTAGTAGTGAAGGTCATATGCTGGTTATTTAATTTGTTTTAAAAGCAGGAAATTTCATATCTGCCTTTGGAATTAAAAAATTTGACCTATTGAAAAATAAAGAAGCTTTTTAAAATTGTATTCTTTTGATAAATATTATCTTGCAGCCCTCCTCGTTTCTGACCTCACGAGCCGCCACTGCTAAGGAGTATACGGATATTATTCAAATGAATCCTTGTAGTTTAACTCCTTTCCCTCTGTTTCAAGACGTTAGTAATGATGAAATCCATTCCACTATTCGGTCTGGTGAAGTACCTGAATGAAACGTTTCCATGTTACATAGAAGCAGTTGATAGATATGTCCAACTCGTATCAGAAGTAGAGTGTTCCCAAGGTCGGTAAACCGGGAGTATGCCCGGGGACTATTTAGTATGGGCAATTTAGACCGAAATTTGGCTCAGGACGGAAATAATTATTATGAAGCTAATCCCTTCTGAAATAGGTTCTTTAGGTCCCCCTGTACTTCCCCAGAAAAATCCCGAAAAATCCTGCTTGGGCAACACCCTTAAATTTTGAGTAAACGTCCGCCAACTTGGATTTCCCTAAAACTCCACAATTCAGCAATGGGCAATTATAGAGAGATGCTGTTGTTGTCAAACATTGGACCAACAGCAACGGAAGAAGAACTCATTACTGCAATAAAAAGTCTAAAATAGAGAGATGATATAATTTTATTAAAATAAAACAGGTTTGAAAACATACAAAAACAGCACTTTTTTACTAATGAGTTGTAGAATTTAGTATTGAATTATAGGTGAAATTTAAATTTTTTAAAATAGAATTTATCAAATGCATTCGACAAAAAAAAACTTTTTCAAAAAATAGGCCGTTACCATTATTATTAATAGTTTTTTTTTCTTTATCATGATCGTATCCAATTGGTGATCTGTGCCGGTTTTTAGACAGCTGAATATAAGATAGAGGAAATTTCCGTTTTCTGCGATGAAGACGGGATGGTGGATATTAACAATGTCAATGTGACAAGATGTTTAGAGACTTAGAGGAATATCAGTATAAATAGAAAAGATGGTTTTGTTGAAAAAAAAATTGGAGGGCGTTAGTAAGTGCGAGTGCATGTAAATTGCAGAAAAATTATATCAGACATGGGAATTACGTTTCAGTGCAACAAAACAAATGGGAAAAATCCCCTCGTCATCAGTAACCTATATCCATTCTACTTTAAAACGTGCTGTCTTTATTGCGGGGAGATGATTGACAAAGAAGCTTACAACAAGCGCCCACATCGCTACTTAAAAATATACCAAGTGGAAACCGTCCCAAAAATTTCAAGTATTAGGAATAGGTGCTTAAATAGGTGTGACAAGTGCAGAAAAATAGTTCTAAGTCGAATTGGCAGCGAATGTGACCTGATTGAGGCCGATGCACAATATTATAAAAACCGTGATGCAAGGTTTTCAATGGTTAGTTCAAGTATGCCAGGCAAGCCATCTGAAAATCCTGTCAGAAGACCTGTTCACGAGTCCAAGTTAGAGGTTTTCAATAAATTATGCAACTTCCTGTATAACAATGATGACTGCCAGTACCTACTGTGTCGGACCTTGTAGAGATGCTCTTACATTTCCGTAAGCATTTCACAAGCGAGATGCTTACGGAAGTACACAACTTGTCATTAGTGACAAGTTGTATAGTGAAAAGTGTCTGCGGAAACTTTTATCAGAAAGCTACGGCAATACTGTTCTTATTTCAGCCAGCATGAAATGTTTCGTGACTGTTGTTTCTTTTAAGCTAGTTGCCTCAAAGATTTTAACGGACAATTGTTACTCCGACCGAAAAAAAGACGCCGTTGATTAAAAAAAGAGGATTATAGACGCAGCTATTAGCATCCTCCAAGAAGAAATAAGATATCGAATTTATGATTCCTCAACATATCCAACCTGCTATTCTATTGCTCTCTCTATCATTTCTTCGGTGCGTCCATGGTCATTTGTGTCAGCTGTGCATGTTGGAACTGGAGTGTTTCTTCATAGGTGTTTCCGATCAAGACATCTATTTAACCTGCTACATATTTTAAGCTGGTAAATTTCCTACGGCGAGATCTGTAAGTATGAAACTTCCATGACAATGAACACTTCAAGTGAAATGGACGAGTTCTTGTATTCCACTACCGAAGATTATACCAACGGCATATGTTATCGGAAAGTTTGGATTCATCCGAATTGTTGCTCACGACTGTCCCAAGAACCATGAATTGAATCGTCTGGTAATGGAAGACGCCCTCTCCTGAAATTGCAGCCGATGGATGCCTAAATCGGAACGACATACTACTGGATTGGGATGGCTGGTCCCAAGTCAGCTGAAGAACCTCATACGGTATGGATTGGTTTCATGGATATTGCCGCAGAAAAAAGATGTTACCAAATGTCAGCAATGATACACTTGATCTTCGTCAATCTTCAACCTTCTAACCCCACCTCAATTAACAAGTTTCGCGGCTGAAGAATGCAGGAAGCGGCAACAATTCATTCATGTCTTCAGTTTAAAATTTTAAGAAATTCTATATTTTCTCAAATTAATAGGATTAAAAATATTTGTAATAACCAATATACTTTTCTTAAGGCTTTAGATAATTTAAAAAATATATTAAAAGATAACGGATATCCTGGTTATATCCCAAAAGTTAATAGATTTAAAAAAAAAAAACAGTTTTAAGAATATCTGTTTTTCTGAAGAATAATTCGAATTCTTCTACATAGATGGACCTAGGGGCTTGCTTCTTGATATTACTGGGCTTCGCTTATTTAGAGTGTCTGTTTTTGAAAGAGGGTGAATTTTTGCCTTTTGGTTTCTGTCTCATTTTTGATTCTGTTGTACAGGTATCTGTTTTGTTTTTTCTTTTTTCCTTTTATCCTATTTTCAGAGGTTGGACAAAAATTCAGGCCACATAAAGGAATAATTTTGACTAATGGTCGTTCCTTTACTCAGAAATTTTTTGTCCTGCTTCAGAGCTACAATGGCGTGTGGCCTCTGAGGAGAATCGCCATTTTGGTTCTTTTACAATTTTCTTCCATTTTGATTTCATTCTAATTGTATTTTTCGTTCTATTTTGCTTTTTTGTGTTTTATTTTAAGGTTTAATTAATGCTTATTTTTTATAATTTTTAACTTATTTTTTGAAGTTCTAATTTTGTTTTCGTGTATTCTATCAGAAGCAGCTGCATATGCGCCTTTCTGTATAATGCAAAAGAATTTTAATTAATTTTTAATTCAAGTTCTATTAATATTTAATTTAATTTTCGTTAATTTTATCAATTATAAGCGGCAACAAAGGTATATTGTGACATTTGATCATCCGCTTTTCTTTGAAGCCATGGATATAGCCTCTTAGGCGGACGAAATTGATGAGCTGTCCACAGTAATAGTAAGATTAGGTGTATTTCATCTGTCTATTAGTTACATGGGTGCCGAGGACAAAATAATGGGTTCCAGTGGCTTCGAAGAAATGCGGTATGAGGTATTTGCCAAGAAAGCTGTTGTCCACATGGCTAATGGACATACTTAAGCAAAAACATTATGATCTCATTCGCTTTCTCAGGTAGCAATCGTTGATTTGGATCGGAGTATTGCGAGGAAGACGGATTTTTAATCGGTTCTGATTCTATCGGTCGGTTAATTCGGTTATTTAATCGGTTCTAACTTTTAGTGGAATTCACAACGAGGTGATAAACTTGTCTTCCTTCGAATAATCACTTCTATAAAAAGTCAAACCCTTATTACAAATCCTTGCTGTATCCAGTGCCATGAAGACACTAGAAGAAAGATTCAGTATAGCTAAATTATGGTTACAGTATTTTAAGCAAGTTTCTGTAATGCGTGACTTCATGAGAGCAGAAAGAACAGGCGATAGGAATCTTCATCTCTACTCCGATCAACGCATGTTAATTCACCTCCATGCAGCTGGCATATTCATTATGCTAAATCAGCCCATCTGTACCTCCAGAATATGTCTAAACTTTGGACTACTTTGTCGGATGAAGTGTTTCAACATTTCGCCAGTCAGGGTTATTTCATAGTTCGGCGATAAGATAAGTTTTGGTGCGGCGAACATGACTATACAGGAGTTCCTAATGCGATCTATGAAGGTTAGCAGTGGCTTGACATAAGTCCGAAATATGTCTGATAGCGTCTTAGCTTGTTATATTTGTACCATGCCAGGAAATCTACAGGTGACGGAGGCAGTAGAAGCTTTCGCCAGAGTGACGGGTAAATCCTCCGACCAGCACATGTTTTTTTTAAATGAAAATCTGGGCAGACTCGAGATACCAGTGATTTGAAGACATTTTTAGGTGGCTAAAACAACATTCTCCCTTCAAGAAATCTGAAGAGCTCATTTCCCTGTCTCCAGGAATTGTTGCTGACGATAGAGCTAACTGCGACTCAACAGAGGAGCTAGGTGAAAATGTGGTTAAAGGAATCATGGGAAAAGATTGGTTGATGTGACATTGAAGAGGGTACTGCAAGTGTTCACACTAGCTGCTATGGGAAATACTATAATAAATTGATAAGGATCCTGTAGTTGTTAACCTTAAGCAACTGTTCTACCGCATCTCGTGTGTTGTAAGAAGTGCGAGCAACCTTGAAGGCTGCAGAATGATTGGTTGGTTGAGGTTTAATGGCGCAAGAGCCATTTTTGGCAGAATGAATTGGTACCTTACTCTCGGTCTTTATTCGACGACGTCAGTCTTCGCGCGAGAAAAAAATCGGACATTATTAAAGTCATCGAAGAGATGTGCAAGATTAGGCAACTGCGATACCGAGGATCATGTCCAAGTCAAACGTACCAACGCCTCAACCACAGAAGAGATCGCAAAACAAAGACGACTTTAATTAAAGATACGAATATTTCAGATTGAATACTACCTGTTTATTTATGCGTGTTAATTTAAATTTTTTAATGAATTCTATCAAGTTATAAGTTTCCAAGCAAATTCATTCTTTTGTGAAAAATGATGTTTTTGTGTGTTTTCAAACCTCTTTTATGTTAATAAAATTATATCAACTCTCTATTTTAGACTTTTTATTGCAGTAATCAGTTCTTCTTACAAAACAGAAACGTTTGACACCAATAGTACCTCTCTATGATTTTCCATTGCTGAGTTATGGAGTTTTGGGGAAATCCAAGATGGCGGAAGTTTACTCAAAATTTAAGAGGGTCCTAAAGAACCTATTTCAGAAGGAATTAACTTTATAATAATTATTTCCGTCTCCAACCTTAATTTTCCTGCACTAATTGGGCACCGCATCCAGCTACTTTATGTGTAGATCAGAAATCGTTATTAAATTACAATATATAGCCAAATTTATTTCACCCACTTTTCCCAAACCTTTCACATAAAAGAAATAATAATAAATTGTAGTTGGCTATATTAAAAATAAATTAACAGCAGATAACAACATGGAAAATTATTCATAGCATATTTAATGATTTGAAATATTTCCCACTGTGAATAAAATTGAACCCATTCATTTTATCTCATAATAGGAGTTTATGATTGCTTAGAGTAATTTTAATAATTTTTTTCTAACTAGAAAGTGGATTCATATAGTGATATCCCATTTTTCTTTGAGAAATAACGTTCTTCAGGCTATAAAAATCTATTTACGAGAGCCTTACTCCATATTTGTGTCCAGGCCCTCAAAATCTAAAGGGCAGCGCTAATCAGAATCATCGCGAAAGTTTGTGGACGACGCTATTACCCGCAATGTCCGAAATTTACTATAAATCAGACTTCCAAGTATCATTTGGTGAGAAGAAAGAGTAAAATTCTATGCAAGAAATTTAAGAGACATAACAATGTCCAAATAGTTATAATGTTTCCTTAACGGTCTGTTAATTTCTTTGTTATTTTCTGCATTCTTGCCATTCGTTCCTAAGTAACAAATAATATTGTAATTTTGGAGTTTAGTTTTGCATTGTGTTACAATAAAATACAGAAAATAAATGAATATTGTATATTTTTAGACCTAAATAACATTTTTTCTTTCAATTCATCGATAAGATGATGTATGAAGATTATGCTGAGGGTTAGGAGCTAAAAATTGCATATTGAAGTAATTTTTACATACTTTTGTCAACCTTGGAAGGAACGCGCCACCTGAAATTATGGACCGATTTTGATAAAATTAACTTTATAACTCTTAAGAAGATCAGTTCTTAGCAGTTAATGCTAAAATGAATAAATAAAAATTTTAGAATTAAAAAAAATCAAAAACATTCGATTTTTGTCAATTTTTACAATTTTCAAGGCCAATATCAACCTCGTTTAATTCCTCACCCATCCGCAACTTTTCCGCGGTATAGCGACATGAAAATTTTTTATTTTTTATTTTTTTCGGTCCACCCTACTGATCATTGCGGGCGATGCGGTACCTTAGAGACCCGTATTATTTTTCTTGATTGAGCCCTTTGGAGCCCAATCAGACGTATGAGAATGTCCGATTAATTCTTTTGGAAAGTAAATATAAATAAATAATTCTAAGTTAGTTCGAAGTAAAATTTGAACGTGAAAATTAGAAATACAGAATTTCCTGCGATATGTAGTTTCATTTGGAAAGCCATTTACATACTGCTCTGATTTTGTTTCTTGACATTCCGATTTGAAGACTCGAGGTCTATTTTGGTACTGATCTCGTAATTTTGACAGGAGTTTCATATGACGAATATGGCTAGTGGATAGGCACCCATTATCCAAACTTCAAACACATGCTACTGTGAGAACGTCTAATCGGCAAATTTAACTTTAATCATACCTGCAATCACTGTGAATCTTCAGCGGAATCGGGTCTCGTACGTGAAATCTTCATATCTCGAAACGGAGACTATGCCACCAGGTTGCCTCTACCCTTATATCGTTATTCTATATGGTTTGAAAATATATTTTTAAATACTTTCCGAATTATTGATGGAAATAAAGATTTTGATGTTAACTCCAACTGAAGTCAAGTTTGAAAGCTGCCTGTTTATGATTGCAACTATGTTTTTGAAATTAAATAATAAAAACAGCCCCAACAAATTTCTCCCACCTGAAGCACTTGGCTATATTCTTAATGTAAATATTTGAAAATTTCTTCATTTCCATATTAAAGCAAAATAATGAGTTTTTTTAACTATGCAAAAATATCTAAAAGTGCAAATTACTTTTTAAGCAATGCATACGAATGCAACGCAAGCATATTTCAAATATATGCATCCATATGCATTGCAAGCGAAAACCATGACAAAATTATTTTTAAGACTCTTTATTAACCGCTTAAGGCTTTATCCCGAGTTAAGTCGTCCTAAATACCGTAGGTTACAAAATAACTCGGTCCTTAAGCGGTTAAATACTAAATTAAATAGTTTTTAGATCTTATTTTTATTTTATTAAAATAAATCTCTTTTTGTAAATAACTTATGCCAAATAATTGATTACTTTTTGACGTTTGAATGATTTTATAAGGACGTTTGGATTATTTCATTTTATTTCATTGAAATAGCTTCTTTCGTGTACATTATCAGACACTGATACCAGTTTCAGAAAGAGACGATGCAATTTTCAGAAGCTGACACCTAAAATATTTACAGTTGAGAAACAAATAATAATAAAATAACCATCTGAATCATCCTATCGCTTTTTACTCCTACACTAGCTGTTACCCGCGACTTCGTGCGCGAAGAATTTGAATTATTCTTTTTTTAATTCACGAATGCAAATGTTTTGTTGCATTTTGAAAGGGGAAAGGAAAAGTTCTGACGGTTAATAATACTTAATTGGACGGCTGACAGGAGTGTACTGTACATGTATGCTGATATAGTTATATAAATTGTTTATCTATGATGATATACTTTTGTATACCACGTTATTTGCACGGATGTAGAGGTTGTGTGGGCTGTACACACGTGAACAGGCCACATATAGTTGCCCATGGGAAAAATATGGTTTTTCCAAATGTACGCCTGCCACTTTCAGTGTCTGGCCCTGAGCCTCGAAAATGATATTTTTACAGAGATTTGTTACCTTTTGAACTGTGATGATAAATCCTTCGGTGTTATCGGAAGGCGTGGAATTAAAACACTCTCTCTTCTCCCTATATCAGTCATAACAGTAGCTTTCACGACGTTTGTACCTAGGTGTGTAATTTTTAACTGTGTGCCATTGCGCAGTCTCGGTATATCGAGTTTACGTATTAGTAGTACTGGCACACCGACTATCATTCTAGGCTTATCTTAAGGTGCCCCTGACAATTAACACCGGCAAAAGCCCGCGCGCGAAACAGTAATTTGGCTTGAATTTATTTCTATAAGAATAAAAAGTATTGTTAGAAATTACGTTAAAAAATATTTTTAAACCTTTATAGCAATCGGAGAAAACATTTCATCGCAATGGAATTAATAGCATTAAAAAGATCATTTTCTGGTCTTTAAAATGGCATAAAAATAATTGTTGTCTAATAAAGATTTCAGAAGTTATTGGCAAAAAACGTCTAAGCATTAGGCTTAAAAGCGGCTAATGTTCGTTATTTAATTAAATATCTTAAGAACTAATTAACTCTGAAACTTGAAAATAACACCTTTGACCTAAAAATATGCTCTAGAATGCCGTGTGTAAATTTCACGTCGCTACCGTTCACCGTTTAGGAGGAGTTCTTGTGACCAACCGATTGACCGACAGACAGACAGATACATGTAAATTCTGCCTTATTTTATGGATACTTATAAATATAAGCAAAATTTTCAGAAATAAAGGTAAATTAGTTCAAAGTCTAACCATCTCCTAGCAACTGAGTAGCTATAAATTTGCGTTATTTCAAAATCGTCTGCACGTAAAATTTAAAAAATTAATAAAAATTGAATGAAAAATGTCACAGAAATAAAATTGGTATCATTGCAAAGGCAAAATTTTTATCTTTAAGATGGTATAAAAATAATTTGTATCGGACAATTTGTTCCGAAGTTACAGCGGAAAGAAGGATTACGTGATATTTGATTTTAAAAAGAATTTATTCCTCATGTTTTCGCATTCCTGAAGGATCACGTGACAGTCGATTGAAAAATAAATTAGTCTTCATCGAGAATCGCCGAGTCAATGGGATTTGTTAATTATTTAATTGTTGTCTGAACTTTTAAAAATTAATAACAATCGAAGGAAAAATGTTACAGAAATGAAATTGGTATCATTGAAAAGGTAAAAATTTGAACTTTAAGATGGTATAAAAATATGTTTTGTCAGACAATCTGCTCCGATGTTACTGCGGAAAAACGGTTTCGGTTATTTTCTAATTAACTGACTGTTTAATTAACTTTGGGACTTAGAAAAGTTCATAAGTGTCTTCCCCTTGTCTTAAATAATAAGTGTACAAAATTTGGTTGAAAACCGTCCATTGGTTTAGGAGGAGATGTGGAACATAGCCACATACATACCCACATACATACCCACATACACACAATGACTTTTATTTATATTAAGATTTACATAAAATCACTCGAATCTCTCTTCAAAACAAAGGTTGCTTCACGCTGATTGAGTTTCGATATTTACCTGTTGGCGCCATCTACTGATTTCGCAGAATACTACCTAAAAGCAAAGTATTTTGAAGAATGTTTATACAGTTATGTAACTTTTAGCATAATGAAAATTTTATTAACGCTTTGAAATGTAATTGCTGACGAAGTTTTTGACGTGAAAACGTCCTTCCGCTCGTTACAGTGATAGTCGGTCGAACTTTCTTGTGTGACAAAATACCGTCAGATTTGAATCGCTAATAACTACGAGACTAATAATGTGAAAAGAATGGTTGACCCCACAACGGATAGATCATATCTGTAAGAGTTTGTCGCATAGTATTTGTTTTGCCTGTGACGTCATCGTACCAGTGTAGGAGCATGCGCGTGATTGTTATGAATTAGTTTTATGTAAGGATATAAATAAATATAGCGTGGACACGCGCTTAGCTAGGAGATTGATTATGGTGTCATTTTAAAGAACTTTAGGAGTATTACTAGGACCCAAAGTGAGCCAATAAAAATATTTATCAGAATATAAGTAAAAATCGATATTAAATTGAAAATTTCAAACTCCGCAGAATATTTGACAATACTTAAAAGAAACATTGCATTAAAATTTGAATATTACGGGCAATATGAGCATTTATAGTAAATAATGTTTCACTGCGCATTACCATCTGTCAACAGATGGCGACATCAAAAGCTACTCTAAATAAAACAAAAGAGAGGCGCAGTTAGGTTCCGCGCCGTAGATTTCTCGTGAAAACGTAGGGATAAAATCATAAAACAAGTGTTTCGTATTTATATGTAATTTAATTATCAATCTCTTTAATACAATATTTACACAGAGTAGTATAATGGTTGCAGAATAGATAAATCACAAGTTTATCGCATGTAGCAAGGGTCTGTGGTAGTTTGTGATTAATATATTCTATAACCATTATACTACTCTGTGTAAATATTGTATTAAAGAGATTGATAATTAAATTACATATAAATACGAAACACTTGTTTTATGATTTTATCCCTACGTTTTCACGAGAAATCTACGGCGCGGAACCTAACTGCGCCTCTCTTTTGTTTTATTTAGAGTAGCTTTTGATGTCGCCATCTGTTGACAGATGGTAATGCGCAGTGAAACATTATTTACTATAAATGCTCATATTGCCCGTAATATTCAAATTTTAATGCAATGTTTCTTTTAAGTATTGTCAAATATTCTGCGGAGTTTGAAATTTTCAATTTAATATCGATTTTTACTTATATTCTGATAAATATTTTTATTGGCTCACTTTGGGTCCTAGTAATACTCCTAAAGTTCTTTAAAATGACACCATAATCAATCTCCTAGCTAAGCGCGTGTCCACGCTATATTTATTTATATCCTTACATAAAACTAATTCATAACAATCACGCGCATGCTCCTACACTGGTACGATGACGTCACAGGCAAAACAAATACTATGCGACAAACTCTTACAGATATGATCTATCCGTTGTGGGGTCAACCATTCTTTTCACATTATTAGTCTCGTAGTTATTAGCGATTCAAATCTGACGGTATTTTGTCACACAAGAAAGTTCGACCGACTATCACTGTAACGAGCGGAAGGACGTTTTCACGTCAAAAACTTCGTCAGCAATTACATTTCAAAGCGTTAATAAAATTTTCATTATGCTAAAAGTTACATAACTGTATAAACATTCTTCAAAATACTTTGCTTTTAGGTAGTATTCTGCGAAATCAGTAGATGGCGCCAACAGGTAAATATCGAAACTCAATCAGCGTGAAGCAACCTTTGTTTTGAAGAGAGATTCGAGTGATTTTATGTAAATCTTAATATAAATAAAAGTCATTGTGGGTATGTGGGTATGTATGTGGGTATGTATGTGGCTATGTTCCACATCTCCTCCTAAACCAATGGACGGTTTTCAACCAAATTTTGTACACTTATTATTTAAGACAAGGGGAAGACACTTATGAACTTTTCTAAGTCCCAAAGTTAATTAAACAGTCAGTTAATTAGAAAATAACCGAAACCGTTTTTCCGCAGTAACATCGGAGCAGATTGTCTGACAAAACATATTTTTATACCATCTTAAAGTTCAAATTTTTACCTTTTCAATGATACCAATTTCATTTCTGTAACATTTTTCCTTCGATTGTTATTAATTTTTAAAAGTTCAGACAACAATTAAATAATTAACAAATCCCATTGACTCGGCGATTCTCGATGAAGACTAATTTATTTTTCAATCGACTGTCACGTGATCCTTCAGGAATGCGAAAACATGAGGAATAAATTCTTTTTAAAATCAAATATCACGTAATCCTTCTTTCCGCTGTAACTTCGGAACAAATTGTCCGATACAAATTATTTTTATACCATCTTAAAGATAAAAATTTTGCCTTTGCAATGATACCAATTTTATTTCTGTGACATTTTTCATTCAATTTTTATTAATTTTTTAAATTTTACGTGCAGACGATTTTGAAATAACGCAAATTTATAGCTACTCAGTTGCTAGGAGATGGTTAGACTTTGAACTAATTTACCTTTATTTCTGAAAATTTTGCTTATATTTATAAGTATCCATAAAATAAGGCAGAATTTACATGTATCTGTCTGTCTGTCGGTCAATCGGTTGGTCACAAGAACTCCTCCTAAACGGTGAACGGTAGCGACGTGAAATTTACACACGGCATTCTAGAGCATATTTTTAGGTCAAAGGTGTTATTTTCAAGTTTCAGAGTTAATTAGTTCTTAAGATATTTAATTAAATAACGAACATTAGCCGCTTTTAAGCCTAATGCTTAGACGTTTTTTGCCAATAACTTCTGAAATCTTTATTAGACAACAATTATTTTTATGCCATTTTAAAGACCAGAAAATGATCTTTTTAATGCTATTAATTCCATTGCGATGAAATGTTTTCTCCGATTGCTATAAAGGTTTAAAAATATTTTTTAACGTAATTTCTAACAATACTTTTTATTCTTATAGAAATAAATTCAAGCCAAATTACTGTTTCGCGCGCGGGCTTTTGCCGGTGTTAATTGTCAGGGGCACCTTAAGATAAGCCTAGAATGATAGTCGGTGTGCCAGTACTACTAATACGTAAACTCGATATACCGAGACTGCGCAATGGCACACAGTTAAAAATTACACACCTAGGTACAAACGTCGTGAAAGCTACTGTTATGACTGATATAGGGAGAAGAGAGAGTGTTTTAATTCCACGCCTTCCGATAACACCGAAGGATTTATCATCACAGTTCAAAAGGTAACAAATCTCTGTAAAAATATCATTTTCGAGGCTCAGGGCCAGACACTGAAAGTGGCAGGCGTACATTTGGAAAAACCATATTTTTCCCATGGGCAACTATATGTGGCCTGTTCACGTGTGTACAGCCCACACAACCTCTACATCCGTGCAAATAACGTGGTATACAAAAGTATATCATCATAGATAAACAATTTATATAACTATATCAGCATACATGTACAGTACACTCCTGTCAGCCGTCCAATTAAGTATTATTAACCGTCAGAACTTTTCCTTTCCCCTTTCAAAATGCAACAAAACATTTGCATTCGTGAATTAAAAAAAGAATAATTCAAATTCTTCGCGCACGAAGTCGCGGGTAACAGCTAGTGTAGGAGTAAAAAGCGATAGGATGATTCAGATGGTTATTTTATTATTATTTGTTTCTCAACTGTAAATATTTTAGGTGTCAGCTTCTGAAAATTGCATCGTCTCTTTCTGAAACTGGTATCAGTGTCTGATAATGTACACGAAAGAAGCTATTTCAATGAAATAAAATGAAATAATCCAAACGTCCTTATAAAATCATTCAAACGTCAAAAAGTAATCAATTATTTGGCATAAGTTATTTACAAAAAGAGATTTATTTTAATAAAATAAAAATAAGATCTAAAAACTATTTAATTTAGTATTTAACCGCTTAAGGACCGAGTTATTTTGTAACCTACGGTATTTAGGACGACTTAACTCGGGATAAAGCCTTAAGCGGTTAATAAAGAGTCTTAAAAATAATTTTGTCATGGTTTTCGCTTGCAATGCATATGGATGCATATATTTGAAATATGCTTGCGTTGCATTCGTATGCATTGCTTAAAAAGTAATTTGCACTTTTAGATATTTTTGCATAGTTAAAAAAACTCATTATTTTGCTTTAATATGGAAATGAAGAAATTTTCAAATATTTACATTAAGAATATAGCCAAGTGCTTCAGGTGGGAGAAATTTGTTGGGGCTGTTTTTATTATTTAATTTCAAAAACATAGTTGCAATCATAAACAGGCAGCTTTCAAACTTGACTTCAGTTGGAGTTAACATCAAAATCTTTATTTCCATCAATAATTCGGAAAGTATTTAAAAATATATTTTCAAACCATATAGAATAACGATATAAGGGTAGAGGCAACCTGGTGGCATAGTCTCCGTTTCGAGATATGAAGATTTCACGTACGAGACCCGATTCCGCTGAAGATTCACAGTGATTGCAGGTATGATTAAAGTTAAATTTGCCGATTAGACGTTCTCACAGTAGCATGTGTTTGAAGTTTGGATAATGGGTGCCTATCCACTAGCCATATTCGTCATATGAAACTCCTGTCAAAATTACGAGATCAGTACCAAAATAGACCTCGAGTCTTCAAATCGGAATGTCAAGAAACAAAATCAGAGCAGTATGTAAATGGCTTTCCAAATGAAACTACATATCGCAGGAAATTCTGTATTTCTAATTTTCACGTTCAAATTTTACTTCGAACTAACTTAGAATTATTTATTTATATTTACTTTCCAAAAGAATTAATCGGACATTCTCATACGTCTGATTGGGCTCCAAAGGGCTCAATCAAGAAAAATAATACGGGTCTCTAAGGTACCGCATCGCCCGCAATGATCAGTAGGGTGGACCGAAAAAAATAAAAAATAAAAAATTTTCATGTCGCTATACCGCGGAAAAGTTGCGGATGGGTGAGGAATTAAACGAGGTTGATATTGGCCTTGAAAATTGTAAAAATTGACAAAAATCGAATGTTTTTGATTTTTTTTAATTCTAAAATTTTTATTTATTCATTTTAGCATTAACTGCTAAGAACTGATCTTCTTAAGAGTTATAAAGTTAATTTTATCAAAATCGGTCCATAATTTCAGGTGGCGCGTTCCTTCCAAGGTTGACAAAAGTATGTAAAAATTACTTCAATATGCAATTTTTAGCTCCTAACCCTCAGCATAATCTTCATACATCATCTTATCGATGAATTGAAAGAAAAAATGTTATTTAGGTCTAAAAATATACAATATTCATTTATTTTCTGTATTTTATTGTAACACAATGCAAAACTAAACTCCAAAATTACAATATTATTTGTTACTTAGGAACGAATGGCAAGAATGCAGAAAATAACAAAGAAATTAACAGACCGTTAAGGAAACATTATAACTATTTGGACATTGTTATGTCTCTTAAATTTCTTGCATAGAATTTTACTCTTTCTTCTCACCAAATGATACTTGGAAGTCTGATTTATAGTAAATTTCGGACATTGCGGGTAATAGCGTCGTCCACAAACTTTCGCGATGATTCTGATTAGCGCTGCCCTTTAGATTTTGAGGGCCTGGACACAAATATGGAGTAAGGCTCTCGTAAATAGATTTTTATAGCCTGAAGAACGTTATTTCTCAAAGAAAAATGGGATATCACTATATGAATCCACTTTCTAGTTAGAAAAAAATTATTAAAATTACTCTAAGCAATCATAAACTCCTATTATGAGATAAAATGAATGGGTTCAATTTTATTCACAGTGGGAAATATTTCAAATCATTAAATATGCTATGAATAATTTTCCATGTTGTTATCTGCTGTTAATTTATTTTTAATATAGCCAACTACAATTTATTATTATTTCTTTTATGTGAAAGGTTTGGGAAAAGTGGGTGAAATAAATTTGGCTATATATTGTAATTTAATAACGATTTCTGATCTACACATAAAGTAGCTGGATGCGGTGCCCAATTAGTGCAGGAAAATTAAGGTTGGAGACGGAAATAATTATTATAAAGTTAATTCCTTCTGAAATAGGTTCTTTAGGACCCTCTTAAATTTTGAGTAAACTTCCGCCATCTTGGATTTCCCCAAAACTCCATAACTCAGCAATGGAAAATCATAGAGAGGTACTATTGGTGTCAAACGTTTCTGTTTTGTAAGAAGAACTGATTACTGCAATAAAAAGTCTAAAATAGAGAGTTGATATAATTTTATTAACATAAAAGAGGTTTGAAAACACACAAAAACATCATTTTTCACAAAAGAATGAATTTGCTTGGAAACTTATAACTTGATAGAATTCATTAAAAAATTTAAATTAACACGCATAAATAAACAGGTAGTATTCAATCTGAAATATTCGTATCTTTAATTAAAGTCGTCTTTGTTTTGCGATCTCTTCTGTGGTTGAGGCGTTGGTACGTTTGACTTGGACATGATCCTCGGTATCGCAGTTGCCTAATCTTGCACATCTCTTCGATGACTTTAATAATGTCCGATTTTTTTCTCGCGCGAAGACTGACGTCGTCGAATAAAGACCGAGAGTAAGGTACCAATTCATTCTGCCAAAAATGGCTCTTGCGCCATTAAACCTCAACCAACCAATCATTCTGCAGCCTTCAAGGTTGCTCGCACTTCTTACAACACACGAGATGCGGTAGAACAGTTGCTTAAGGTTAACAACTACAGGATCCTTATCAATTTATTATAGTATTTCCCATAGCAGCTAGTGTGAACACTTGCAGTACCCTCTTCAATGTCACATCAACCAATCTTTTCCCATGATTCCTTTAACCACATTTTCACCTAGCTCCTCTGTTGAGTCGCAGTTAGCTCTATCGTCAGCAACAATTCCTGGAGACAGGGAAATGAGCTCTTCAGATTTCTTGAAGGGAGAATGTTGTTTTAGCCACCTAAAAATGTCTTCAAATCACTGGTATCTCGAGTCTGCCCAGATTTTCATTTAAAAAAAACATGTGCTGGTCGGAGGATTTACCCGTCACTCTGGCGAAAGCTTCTACTGCCTCCGTCACCTGTAGATTTCCTGGCATGGTACAAATATAACAAGCTAAGACGCTATCAGACATATTTCGGACTTATGTCAAGCCACTGCTAACCTTCATAGATCGCATTAGGAACTCCTGTATAGTCATGTTCGCCGCACCAAAACTTATCTTATCGCCGAACTATGAAATAACCCTGACTGGCGAAATGTTGAAACACTTCATCCGACAAAGTAGTCCAAAGTTTAGACATATTCTGGAGGTACAGATGGGCTGATTTAGCATAATGAATATGCCAGCTGCATGGAGGTGAATTAACATGCGTTGATCGGAGTAGAGATGAAGATTCCTATCGCCTGTTCTTTCTGCTCTCATGAAGTCACGCATTACAGAAACTTGCTTAAAATACTGTAACCATAATTTAGCTATACTGAATCTTTCTTCTAGTGTCTTCATGGCACTGGATACAGCAAGGATTTGTAATAAGGGTTTGACTTTTTATAGAAGTGATTATTCGAAGGAAGACAAGTTTATCACCTCGTTGTGAATTCCACTAAAAGTTAGAACCGATTAAATAACCGAATTAACCGACCGATAGAATCAGAACCGATTAAAAATCCGTCTTCCTCGCAATACTCCGATCCAAATCAACGATTGCTACCTGAGAAAGCGAATGAGATCATAATGTTTTTGCTTAAGTATGTCCATTAGCCATGTGGACAACAGCTTTCTTGGCAAATACCTCATACCGCATTTCTTCGAAGCCACTGGAACCCATTATTTTGTCCTCGGCACCCATGTAACTAATAGACAGATGAAATACACCTAATCTTACTATTACTGTGGACAGCTCATCAATTTCGTCCGCCTAAGAGGCTATATCCATGGCTTCAAAGAAAAGCGGATGATCAAATGTCACAATATACCTTTGTTGCCGCTTATAATTGATAAAATTAACGAAAATTAAATTAAATATTAATAGAACTTGAATTAAAAATTAATTAAAATTCTTTTGCATTATACAGAAAGGCGCATATGCAGCTGCTTCTGATAGAATACACGAAAACAAAATTAGAACTTCAAAAAATAAGTTAAAAATTATAAAAAATAAGCATTAATTAAACCTTAAAATAAAACACAAAAAAGCAAAATAGAACGAAAAATACAATTAGAATGAAATCAAAATGGAAGAAAATTGTAAAAGAACCAAAATGGCGATTCTCCTCAGAGGCCACACGCCATTGTAGCTCTGAAGCAGGACAAAAAATTTCTGAGTAAAGGAACGACCATTAGTCAAAATTATTCCTTTATGTGGCCTGAATTTTTGTCCAACCTCTGAAAATAGGATAAAAGGAAAAAAGAAAAAACAAAACAGATACCTGTACAACAGAATCAAAAATGAGACAGAAACCAAAAGGCAAAAATTCACCCTCTTTCAAAAACAGACACTCTAAATAAGCGAAGCCCAGTAATATCAAGAAGCAAGCCCCTAGGTCCATCTATGTAGAAGAATTCGAATTATTCTTCAGAAAAACAGATATTCTTAAAACTGTTTTTTTTTTTTAAATCTATTAACTTTTGGGATATAACCAGGATATCCGTTATCTTTTAATATATTTTTTAAATTATCTAAAGCCTTAAGAAAAGTATATTGGTTATTACAAATATTTTTAATCCTATTAATTTGAGAAAATATAGAATTTCTTAAAATTTTAAACTGAAGACATGAATGAATTGTTGCCGCTTCCTGCATTCTTCAGCCGCGAAACTTGTTAATTGAGGTGGGGTTAGAAGGTTGAAGATTGACGAAGATCAAGTGTATCATTGCTGACATTTGGTAACATCTTTTTTCTGCGGCAATATCCATGAAACCAATCCATACCGTATGAGGTTCTTCAGCTGACTTGGGACCAGCCATCCCAATCCAGTGGTATGTCGTTCCGATTTAGGCATCCATCGGCTGCAATTTCAGGAGAGGGCGTCTTCCATTACCAGACGATTCAATTCATGGTTCTTGGGACAGTCGTGAGCAACAATTCGGATGAATCCAAACTTTCCGATAACATATGCCGTTGGTATAATCTTCGGTAGTGGAATACAAGAACTCGTCCATTTCACTTGAAGTGTTCATTGTCATGGAAGTTTCATACTTACAGATCTCGCCGTAGGAAATTTACCAGCTTAAAATATGTAGCAGGTTAAATAGATGTCTTGATCGGAAACACCTATGAAGAAACACTCCAGTTCCAACATGCACAGCTGACACAAATGACCATGGACGCACCGAAGAAATGATAGAGAGAGCAATAGAATAGCAGGTTGGATATGTTGAGGAATCATAAATTCGATATCTTATTTCTTCTTGGAGGATGCTAATAGCTGCGTCTATAATCCTCTTTTTTTAATCAACGGCGTCTTTTTTTAGGTCGGAGTAACAATTGTCCGTTAAAATCTTTGAGGCAACTAGCTTAAAAGAAACAACAGTCACGAAACATTTCATGCTGGCTGAAATAAGAACAGTATTGCCGTAGCTTTCTGATAAAAGTTTCCGCAGACACTTTTCACTATACAACTTGTCACTAATGACAAGTTGTGTACTTCCGTAAGCATCTCGCTTGTGAAATGCTTACGGAAATGTAAGAGCATATCTACAAGGTCCGACACAGTAGGTACTGGCAGTCATCATTGTTATACAGGAAGTTGCATAATTTATTGAAAACCTCTAACTTGGACTCGTGAACAGGTCTTCTGACAGGATTTTCAGATGGCTTGCCTGGCATACTTGAACTAACCATTGAAAACCTTGCATCACGGTTTTTATAATATTGTGCATCGGCCTCAATCAGGTCACATTCGCTGCCAATTCGACTTAGAACTATTTTTCTGCACTTGTCACACCTATTTAAGCACCTATTCCTAATACTTGAAATTTTTGGGACGGTTTCCACTTGGTATATTTTTAAGTAGCGATGTGGGCGCTTGTTGTAAGCTTCTTTGTCAATCATCTCCCCGCAATAAAGACAGCACGTTTTAAAGTAGAATGGATATAGGTTACTGATGACGAGGGGATTTTTCCCATTTGTTTTGTTGCACTGAAACGTAATTCCCATGTCTGATATAATTTTTCTGCAATTTACATGCACTCGCACTTACTAACGCCCTCCAATTTTTTTTTCAACAAAACCATCTTTTCTATTTATACTGATATTCCTCTAAGTCTCTAAACATCTTGTCACATTGACATTGTTAATATCCACCATCCCGTCTTCATCGCAGAAAACGGAAATTTCCTCTATCTTATATTCAGCTGTCTAAAAACCGGCACAGATCACCAATTGGATACGATCATGATAAAGAAAAAAAAACTATTAATAATAATGGTAACGGCCTATTTTTTGAAAAAGTTTTTTTTTGTCGAATGCATTTGATAAATTCTATTTTAAAAAATTTAAATTTCACCTATAATTCAATACTAAATTCTACAACTCATTAGTAAAAAAGTGCTGTTTTTGTATGTTTTCAAACCTGTTTTATTTTAATAAAATTATATCATCTCTCTATTTTAGACTTTTTATTGCAGTAATGAGTTCTTCTTCCGTTGCTGTTGGTCCAATGTTTGACAACAACAGCATCTCTCTATAATTGCCCATTGCTGAATTGTGGAGTTTTAGGGAAATCCAAGTTGGCGGACGTTTACTCAAAATTTAAGGGTGTTGCCCAAGCAGGATTTTTCGGGATTTTTCTGGGGAAGTACAGGGGGACCTAAAGAACCTATTTCAGAAGGGATTAGCTTCATAATAATTATTTCCGTCCTGAGCCAAATTTCGGTCTAAATTGCCCATACTAAATAGTCCCCGGGCATACTCCCGGTTTACCGACCTTGGGAACACTCTACTTCTGATACGAGTTGGACATATCTATCAACTGCTTCTATGTAACATGGAAACGTTTCATTCAGGTACTTCACCAGACCGAATAGTGGAATGGATTTCATCATTACTAACGTCTTGAAACAGAGGGAAAGGAGTTAAACTACAAGGATTCATTTGAATAATATCCGTATACTCCTTAGCAGTGGCGGCTCGTGAGGTCAGAAACGAGGAGGGCTGCAAGATAATATTTATCAAAAGAATACAATTTTAAAAAGCTTCTTTATTTTTCAATAGGTCAAATTTTTTAATTCCAAAGGCAGATATGAAATTTCCTGCTTTTAAAACAAATTAAATAACCAGCATATGACCTTCACTACTAGTTTTACTAACAGAAAGTTAAGTAAATGTTGATGTGACGATTTTGCTGACGAAAAAACAATCAAATCTCCACATACACACTTCCCTCCTCGCCCACTTCACTCTCTAACACTCTTCCAAAAATGAATATCTTCAAAAGAAAGCTAGCCTTCTATCAAGAGAAAGCAAATAATCAAACAACCAGATGTGTTTCTGTTGACGCAACACAAACCGAAACCAAAAGCCAGGAACAGCCAATGAGATTACTACTTTGTGTGGGAATGAGAAAAAAAAAAGAAAATATATTAAAAAGAGCATCCTTTTCTCTTTCGGGTTGGCTCCGTGACAGCCAGAGCTGTGTTGACTTTCAGCCCATAGCCGGGGCCGCCGCGACGAGTATTCATTTTATGGGCCTGGAACAGACAAAGAGGGAGAAAGATTAAGCGATGGGAGCTGTACGCTAAACACGTTGTTTACGTTCTTCCTCTATCGTTTTTCTTTCTAAATTATTTTATATAATTCTCAATTTATGACTAAGAAATCATGCTGATATCCATAAGTATTGATGTCAATAATTTATCGTTTTAAAGCGGTATTCAACAGGAAATTTTAAACAAGCTGCCTTATATAATCTGGATTCGAAATTATAAAAGAAATTTATACTATGTTTTAAACACAGTGGCGAATCTAGGATTCGGGTCCGGGGGGGGGGCGGAGGTCATAAAATTTTGTATCATCGTGACGAATGTCAAACCTCAAGGCTAAAGTA